>PVIA01007302.1:68234-85368 GCA_004024845.1 Tonatia bakeri
AGCTCATCAAGCCAGTGACTCAGGCATGACCCAGCTCAAGGTCTTTGATCTCTGGGGCTCAGAATGCAGCCAGAGGCTTCTGCAGTCTAAGACTTGGGAAGGAGATGGAGGGACTGATCAGAACAGGGGCTGGTGGGGGGGTCTGAGGGTGCAGGGCAGGGGACGCCCTCGACCTGCCGCTCAGATCCTTTCCTGCCCCCAAGTGCACAGGGATGTCTGGTGCAGCCATCTTTGCCCTGATATCCACAGTCTGACTCCATCTCTGGTTTCCTGTCCCCCTTAGTGTCTACCTTGCACTCGCACCCAAGGCTCGCCTGGCCATTTCAGTAAGTCATTTCTGAAAGCCCCTTCTCTCCCCTCAGGGTATGTTGCAATGGATAAGGGGGGGGGCAGGGTAGACCCTGGATTGTTTGGCTGGGTCAGTCCTTCCATAAGATGAGGGGAGGGACCGATTGGCTTTGGGAGGATCCCCTCTCTTTCCCTAGCCAGCCTCGGCAGAGTGGGAAATGGCTGGCATCTGCCCATTTCTCAGGCGAGGACACCAAGGCACACAGCAAGAGCAGACAGGGGGCTGAGCACCTGAGAAATCATCTCCTGGGAGCGGGGCTGCCTGCTCTGGGCCTTCCCTCCTCCCCTTGCCAGAAACATCCAGGCTCCGCCTCTGCAGCAGGGGCAGAGGGCGTGTGAGACCAGGTTTAAAGTCAGAAAACCCTGGGATCCGAACCCAGCTGTGTGACGCTGGGTGTGCTGCTTCAGCTCTCTGAGCTCCAGGATCCCGGCGTCTACCATGAGGACTGAATGTCATCATCTGCGCCTGGGATGGCTGGGCGAGGGGGGCAGGCCTTGCTGCGCGTGGCGGTGCCCAGCTTGGCACAGGGGGTAGGCCACAGCTGCTCGTCCAGGTGTCCCCTGTGCCCCATGCGGGCCCAATGACCGCAGTGCGGGCTGGATTTAGGAGGGTTGAGCCAGCAAACTTCTTCCCTGCAGATGTTCAAGAACCCCTAAAATTGTGTGTGTGTGTGTGTGAGAGAGAGAGAGAGATGGTCACTGGGGTCCCTGGGTGCAGCCGTATTGGGGCAGGGCTCTCTGGTACCCACAGCCGCTGCAGTGCGAGATGGCTAAAGTGCAGTCCCAGAGAATGAAAGGGTCTGCCGTGCGGGAGGCAGACAGGGTGGGGGCCGGGATGGGACAGCTGGGGAAGTCCCTGGAGGAGGGGGACCGCCGTGCAGCGGGGGGCCTGCTGTTTCCCCATCCTGGGCTCCCTCCCACCTGTTTCATGCTCACTCTGAGCTGGGAGCTGGGTGTGGCTGAGTAGGAGGCCTCTAACCCAGGTATTGGTGAGGAAGCTCAGAGAGGGAAGAGCCCCCCCAAACCCCAATATCTCCCTCCTACAAACAGCCTCAGGGGCATGAACAGGAGAGGGCCCCCACCACCTCACATCCTGTGATGGCCTGTCACCGTGCAAGCCGCCAGCCCCACAGACCACTAATCAAAGTGACAGCTCCAGGAGGCTTCCCAGGGAGGGAGCCTCTGGGGTCTGACTAGGATGTCCCACCCCCACACCTCCCTCGCAGGGAGCAGGGACGGTCTGGGAACAAAGCAGTGTGTTAAGGGCCCCTCCAGCCTCCCTGGAAGCAGGCGTGGCTCTCTCCCAGTGCTCAGCCACACCCTCTGGGCTCTCGGCGGAGGCCCAGCCTTCAGGTCCCATGCACTTCTCTGTACCCGCAACCTCAGGGGCAGTTGTCAGCGTCCACTTGCTGAGGGCTGCCTCTCCCACCCCCAGCTCTCAGAGAGTGGAGGAGACAGGAGAAATTCGAGGGAGGGGAGTGGATGTTAGGGGGTCATGGCCCAGAGTAGGCTCAGGGGTCACCAGGCCAATGGAGAACAGCTTCTCCCACTGGTGCCCCAGAGTTCCAGGGTTCCCAGAAATCTGAGGACCCTTCACCCCTGCCCTATGCACAGCTGTCACACACCCAGGCTCCCACAGGGCCGCTCACTCCTCTGAGCCTGGCAGTTGGGAGGTCCGGCCCCATGGCTGACCCCCTCCAGAGGGTGAGGGCCCCAAGAGCAGGCACTAAGCACTGCTCAGGGCAGAGGGCTGGCGCCACGCACCGGGCCAACACAGGACTGCACGGGGCTGCAGAGCTAGGCCATGGCGGTGGGGGGGGGGTGGACAGGGACTCGCCAGGTCCCATTTAACAATCCGGAGAAGAATACCAGGCATCGTGTCTCCTGGTGTCCCCACCCCCATCCCTCCAGGCAGCCTGACTCTGGCCACGGGTATCTGGCACTGTGATATTTCTTCTCACACCCCTCCTGCTGTCCCCACACTGGCATGGTGGGCAGGGAAGGGGAAAGGGACAGGGTCCACCGCCCAGAAGCAGGGCTGAAGAGGCCATGTGAGAGGGGGCTGGGGCAGGACAGCGTTCCTGAGCCACGAGACTGGCCATCCCCATCCAACCCTGTCCTCCAGACCCACGTCCCTCCTGGTGGCCCCCCTCTGATAACGGAACTGTCCATCACAATGTCACCTAAGCCGGAGTCATCCTTGGCACTTCCCTCCGAGGCCCCCACATTCCATCAGCCACCAAGTCCTCATGGTTCTGCTACAGAAAAGGCCCCAGAATCTGTTTCCTCCATCCCACCCCCTTTTTCCTTATGTACCCCCAAGTCTTATCCTTTCCCCGTGCCAGAGACCTCTAAAAACACTAATCACTGCCGCTCAAACCCCTTCAGGGACACCCACCACCTTCAGTTCCAAGGCCAAGTGCCCAGCCCGCCCGGGAGGCCCTGGCAGGCGGCTCCCCTTCCTCTTGCTACAGGCCCAAGCACCGCCCGCTGCTCTCCGTCAGCTGAGGGCCCAGGCCGCGGGGCACGTGCTCGGGCCGTCTCCCTGCCTGGGGTCCCTTTTCAGTCCCCAAGATCCAGCCGCAGTGTCACTCCTCTGAAACTTTCTTTGACACCAGTCAATTCACCGCTCCCTCTGAAGCCCTGGCGTGAGCCCTAGGAAGCCTGACGCCACCTTGGACAGACGCCTCTGCGTGTGGGTTGTTCAGACAGCGCTCTCCTAACAGGTGGGTAAGCTGCCTTTTAAAAATGTGGGTGCCCAGACAAACACTGCCCATTCTCATTCACACGCAGAATCCTAAAAAGCCGAACTCATCGAAGTACAGTAGAAAGGTGGCTGCCAGGGGCTGGAGAGCTGGGGATGTGGGGGATACTGGTCAGAGGGTAGAACCTCCCAGGTCTATGATGAATACGGTCTGTGATGTAATGCCCAGCAGGGTGACTCTATTAACGATACTGTTTTATATAATTGAAAGTCGCTAAGAGAGTAGATCTTAACTGTTATCGCCACCCCCATGCAAAATCGTAAATATCCGAGGGGATGGGGGTGCTAACTAACTTGTACTGTGGTGATTATTTCATAATACATAGGTGTATCTAATCGTCACATTGTACACCTTAAATTTACATATGTTCTATGTCAATAATATTGCAATACAGCTGGGGGGAAGGACGAATCCTCCAAACAGCAGTTTGCGTACAGAAGGTTGTCTGCGGGCATTTCAGGAATGAATGCATGTCTTCCGAACTCACACACATACTCCAGAAGCGTCCACATGGTCAGATACTGCCGTACGTACACTCACACCCCTGGAGGCCCCAAGTGCTCGGGCAGAGGAGCAGGCGCCAGCCATCAGAGCGTTCCCTGCTTTGCTTGTGCGGTGACCTCTGCCTGTGGCATCCCTTCTTCCCTCAACCCTGTTCCAAAGCTCAGTACATCCCAGTCCCTTCGGGGGGGACCTTTCCTGTTGTCCTCAGGTATAACGGACTTTCTCCTTCGTGTCCCCGGGGATGTGTCCCATGAAGCGTCCACGACACTCATCTGTTCTTTTTGTGTCTGTCTCAGCCCAAAAGACAGATTCAGTTTTGGCCCCGGAGGCTGGGAGGGGGTTGAATAGGTAGACTGGAACTCATTTGCCCCGAGGCCTCAGGCACTCGGTACAGAGAACACAGTGGGTGCCCAGATATTCACCGCAAGGACAGGTAGCCCTGTCCAGAGTTCAGAGGGCAGCCCTCCAGCAAAGCTGCCAAACCTGGATGGCAAGACAGGATTCCAGTGGCTGTCCCCCAGAACCAGGCGGAAGTCCCGGCCCTCCCCGCCTCCCCTACACGGGGCCTAGTTCTGAACTTGTTTCCCTTGCCAGCAGGCAGCCCGCTTCTCCTTATTTTCCCCACGGCCCCTGTGTGCCTGTCAGCTGGAATCACCCTCACCAATGCATTCACCCATTTCCCCCAGAAATCTGCCTGGCAGCCAGCTGCCCTTGGTGCTTGAGGCCAAACCTCAGCAAAGTCACCCCAGCTAGGGAGAAGCAGAAATCCTGGCCAGGAGTACAGTGGCCAAAGGAAGAGGGGCTTCCCTAGTCCACGCACCCCACTGCCCCTGTAATGTCACACACCAGCTGAGCCTGCAGACTCCAGAGCAGGAACCAGAGATCCCCTGAAGGAGAGACCTTTGTCTGAAAGACTGGGGTCCCGATCCCGCAAGATTCCACAGGGATACACCCCAGACCCAGGACAACCTCAAGAGGAAGCCTCAGACCTAAAGACCCTCAGATCTGAGAAATCCCCAAGAGGGCTGTCCAGATGCAAAACAAAACTTGCCAGCATCTGGAAGACTTCAGACCCTAAAACTCACTGAGGGCACTCCAGACCCAAGGACCCCACAGAGAGAAGCCACAGACCCAGAGCCCCTCAGAGGGGCCCAGAGCCCAGTCTGTGGGCACAGGGACCCTCTGCACTGACCTGGCCCTGTGGGGGCCTTTCCCAGGCTGAGCTGCCGCAGCCGCCTCTGGTGGGCCCGCCCCTCACAGTGCACCTGGGCCTGGGCTGCCGAGTTCAGCTGGATGTTGCAGACGTCACACAGCGTGTACGATGGCCGTTTTCTCTCACGCTTGGGCTTAGGTGTCTCCGGGGGCGGAGGAGGGCACTCAGCAGCTCCAGGTATGGGGGGCTCCTTCTCGGCAGGAGGAGATGGGCTCAGTGGCCGCTTCATACCTGAGCAGGTGCAGAGGGAGACAAATAAACAAAGGCTGAGTGGTGTGAATACATAGAAAGAGCAAGATGGGTTCAAGATCGGGACCTGGCTGGTGTGGCTCAGTGGCTTGAGCACTGGACTGTGAACCAAAGGGTCACCAGTTCAATTCCCAGTCCAGGGCATATGCCTGGGTTGCAGGCCAGGTCCCCAGTAGCGGGTACATGAGTAGAGGGAAGCATCAACCACACATTGATGTTTCTCTCCCTCCTTCCCTCTCTGTCTAAAATCTTAAAGAAAAAAAAAAAAGACCCAGAAATGCCTGGGTCTTTTATCCCAGCTGCAAGTCCCCAGTTTCTGGAGAGCCCCAACCTGCCCCAACCTGAGGATGGCGGAGAGAGCACCATGGCTGGGGTCTGGGGTCTGTTTCGAACACAGCAGTTTGCATGAAAAGGCAGGAGCATCGGGAAGAGTGTCAGAAATGTCTGCACGCAGGGCGGCCGACCCCTGGGGACGTGGCATGTCTTGGAGAGCAGGTGGGCATTTAGGGACAGGCAGCAGTGAGGCTGCTGGAGTCCCGTTTTGGGAAGCCAGAGCCCTGTTCTCAGCCCCGTGGCAGGCGCTGACAATCCTGTGACAGGCAGGCATGTGGCGCTTGCTGGAGACGCAGCAGCCACTGGCCAGGGTGGTGATTGCAGAAACCCAAGCTCCCCGCGTCCAGGGCCCGGCCCGCTGACAGTCGCAAATGGTGGCAGTGTGTGAAGCCATCCCCACCCTTGCCCTGTGTGGCTCCAGATGCACCCTGCTGTCTTGGCCGCCCAGCCTGTGGCAACAGTTGGTGCTTTTAGTAGAGACCTGGGCCCTACAGCCAGGGTCTGCTGAACACAGACAGACAGACACACACACACACATACACACACACACCCTGGCTCCCAGAGCCCGCACATCACCCCCCAGGCCCCTCATCTTCCACAGCCTTTCCTTTCCCACTCACTTCTGAGAAATGTTCCCTCCTGACTCTCCTGCCCGTAATGGGCTTTATTCTTGGGCTGCTCACTGACCTTTCTCAGACTGAATGGTGTCAATTTTTGCTTCCTTTCTGAACCTGTGTGGGTTCTTCCTGCCTCTGCTTTAGACTGGGGACCTCCCGAGGGCAGGGCCTGTGAGCCCCTCACCAGGACAGAATTCCCAAGGTCAAGGACTGTGTCTGTTTCTCAGACCGGGGGGTCCCCAAGGCTAGGGCCTCAATGAGGCGTGGCTGAGCCTCTCTCTCTTATGGGCTGAAGGGCATCCACCAAAAACTCATATGTTGGAGTCCTAAAGTCCCAGTACCTCAAAATGTGGTCATGTTTAGAGAGAGGGTCTTACAGAGGTACTAAGTTAAGATGGGGTCATTAGGATAGGTCCTAATTCAGGATGGCTGGTGACTTCATAAGAGGAGGAATCAGACACAGGCAGTTGCAGAGGGAGGAGCGTGTGAAGACACCCGGAGGAGGCGGCCATCTAGAAGCCAGAGAGAGAGAGGCCTCAGAGGAAACCAGCCCTGCCGACACCCGGGCCTCAGGCCTCCAGCCACCAGGACTGTGAGAAGACACGTTTCAGTGTTTAAGCCGCCCAGGCTGTGGTGCTCTGTTATGCAGCCCAAGCAAACTAATACATCGCCCTAAAGGGCATTTCCTTTTCCCTAAGCTCATGCTCATTTTGCAAATTGGACCAAGTGAAGTGAACCGGGCCCTAATATTCTATAAGGTCACACATCCAATGGTGGAGCCCGTATGGGAACAACGGAAATTAATTTCTCAAGTTCACAGCCAAGAGCTAGGAGCCCCAGGGCCTGCCCCCACCCCGCTCTCAGAAAGCTGCTTATCATTTTGTGGGCGGTGCTTCCATGTAGCAGACCTGTCATTGCAGGTGTGGGGACTGCGTGCGAACGGAATAGACAGGTACAGCCACTAAGAGTACAAGCTCTATATCGATGTGCACCTGGGTTCAAGTCTCACTCGGCCACTTACTGGCTGTGTGACCTCAGCCTGGGTCCCCTCGTCTGCGTATAAAACGGGGGCGATGACTAACAGTTCCTAAGTCACAAGTACAGGATTAGGTGAGCTGATCTATATAAATCACTTCTTGGCATCTTGTAACAGTCAGCCATTAGTAATCCGCAGTGTGGCTGTTTTGTAGCTTGTCAGTGGGGTCACCCGATCTGTCACCTCTCCTGTCTGTCTTGACACACGGGGGTCCCCGTGAACGTCTCTGTTACCCCATCGTTTATTGAGGTGAAGCCATGTTGCTCAGTCTGTGTGTATGTCCCAGAGTAGCTCTGTCACAATGTGAACATCGCTGGGCCTGGGTCATGGAATGAGACTGTCCCTGAACATCGAAGACTCGCATGTGCCCTCCCAAATTTGTACACTGAAATCCCAAACCCCGGCACTTAAGACTGTGAAATACAACCTCGTTTGGGAATAGAGCCATGGCAGACATTATTGTTCATTAAGTTGGGATGAGGCCATACTCGAGCAGGGGGGGCCCTAATCCAATAGGACACGACCAGTGTTCTTATAAAGGGGGGATTTGGGCACCGTCATTCACACGGGGAGGATGCCACGAGAAGGTGAGAGCAGAGATGGCAGCGATGCCTCTCCGGGCCACGGAACGCCAGGGGTTGCCAGCAAACCACCAGAAACTAGGGGAGAGGCATGGAATACACCTCCTCACCACCCTCAGAAGGAACCAACTAACCCAGATGACACCTTGATCTTGGACTTCTAGCCTCCAGAACTATGAGACAACAAATGTCTGCTGCTTAGACCACCAGGTTTGTGGGACATTGTTAGCAGCCCTCAATGACTAACCCACCGAGCATCTGACTCTTCTGGGGTCAGAGGTGATTTGAGGGCCCCCCTTCATTCTGCAGGGTGATGTGGCTGGGATGCAGTACCAGAGAGAGCCTCCAGGTGGCGCAGCGAGCACCCAGCGGGAAGGTGGGAGTTGGAACTCGGTACCCCTCCTCCAGGCAGGGAGGACCCCACTCCTACTCACTGCTGGGGCAACTAGGCTGCCCCTCTGAGCCATGCCAAGCTCCTGGGCAACATGCCTGGAATCTACGGCACGGCTTTGCTGCACTGGAAAGTCACTCCCATCACTTTGTGAGAACCACCCCCTCCGAGGCTGCACTGAGGCCCCCCTCCCAACACTCGGCACCCTCACACCTCTGATGGACGTCATCCTAGCCATTCTCCTGCCTTTCACAAGTCTTCTCCCGTTCCCCCAGCAGAAAGAAAGTGCCAGGTGCACGTGTTGGAGGGGCGTCCAACTGGCCAGCGGTAAGAGGTGTTCCTGGCCATGCCAAGGGAGCTGCCTGGCCCCTCCAAAAAGGGGACGGTGGGGGAGGGGGGATTCGACATATCAGTGCAACTCAGGACAGGCATGCCGAGGACGTGGCCCAAGCGCGCAGACAAATACCTGCCATGGGGCCGATTAAACCTCCATGATATACAGCTTCTGGGCTCACAGGGCCCTCCTGGATTCCGGGGATAACTGTGTCCCCCACAGCCAGGCTGCTGGGCCTGCCCCAGCCTGCCCTGCGTGCCCCGGCCTTCCCAGCTGTCCCCTGAGGAGTTACACCACTCCAGCTAAGCTGGGGCTCCCACCGGATTTGGAGGGGTGGGCAAGTTTTAGGGCGCACAAACACCTATTTCAGCACTCCCCGCGATGGCCCCTATGCAGAGCCAGCGAGACTCACCCCAGCCGGGCCTGCACGTGAACGGCACCCGGTCCACATGCTCTCTTTAGCAGAAGAGGAAATCGAGTCCTCGGGCAGGAGAGTGGACTCTTCAAAGTGCTTGGAAAGACCGTGCAAGATCTTCTACAAACTTCCCTGCCTCCCTCTCCACCAGCCGGCTGCCAGGCCACGTCTTCTTTAGAACGACAACCACTTTCCTGAGAGCTGACTGTGTGCCAGGAGCTTCACGCACAGGATCTCTCCTACACTTCAGGACAACGCCATGAGGTGGGCACTATTATTAACCGATTACCCCACGTCGCAGATTAGCGAGCAGGCTCTGACCGCGTCAGGGCCGGACCTGCACCTGCATTTGTCTGCCTCCGGAGCCCAAGCCCTTCATTCCTGCCCCGTCCTGCTTTGCCCTAAAGCCTGTCAAGCCCCGATCGGAGCTGCTGGGTGGGGAGGGTTTATCGAGTCACAGTGGGGCTCCTGGGGAAGCCTGGGGAAGGCAGGACCCTGTCAGGCTGGGCTGCCAGGCAGGGAGGTGCCACACCCTGGTCAGGAAGAGTCAGGAAGAGTCAGAGACGGAGCCCCAGAGGCTGAGAGGACAGGATGTGAGGGGAGGGGACAACTGAACTGAACGCAAGAGAAGACCGGGTGACAGCAGAGCAAAAGGGCATGCGTGTGTCCGGGTGCCTGTCTGTCTGTGATTTACACAGGGGTGGGGGGTGAACCTGTGCTCTGTCCCCTTCCCCCAGGGCTGGACTGGGGAGGGAGCCCCCGCTTGGAGGCTGGCTCACACCAGAGCTGGAGGGCTGGTGGAGGCCAGGGCTGCTGCCTGCCTGTCCATCCACAGGGAGCCACAGGGATCTGGGGGGTGGAGGGAGCACCCAGGCAGAGCCCAGGGCCCCCGTCCCCACCACTGCTTGCCGAGTGACAATAAACCTCAGGGCTGTGTTTCAGGGAGGCGGTATTCTCTGTCTGTCCACCCAAAGAGGGTTGGATAGAAAGAACTTTGGAGGCCACCGAATGCGGAACCAGAGCTGATTCAGCTGCAGCCCAGGCAAGTGGGTCCTCAGCAAAGAGCTGCTTTTGCCCAAGGGTTAACAGGAGAGGAAGGTTCTCGGCCTGTCCCCAGCCTTTGGCCAGGCATGAAGGGCTCCCTCACCAAACCTTTAATGAACCCAATTACATTCTGGTATTTCCCCCCACATCTGCCAACATCTACCCTCCCGCTTCCTCCAGCCAGGTCCCGGGACCTGCCTTTGAGGAGGGACCCTGGCTGTGGACCAGCCTTGGGCCAGTCCCTGCCCCCCAGGGCTTTGGTTTCCATCTTTAAAGAGAGGGGGATGGGCTGAGCTAATCTCCTAGGTCCTTTGCAGGCGGCGTGGCAGCACAGAGCAGCTGCCTCTAAGGAGGTAGGCGGGGGCAGGGGGGGGTGCCGATGGGGTGGACATGGAGAAAGAACTGCCCAGCAGTGAGTGCCCAAGGCCTCCTGGGCACTGTAGGAATGTGGCCTCCGTTCACCCGCATAACTACCCTCTGAGGCTTTACTAACGAGGAACCTGCGGCTCAGAGTTGAAAAGAGAGGTGAGTAGGGACAGTTCCTTCCCATCCTATGATCAGGGCACGGGGGTGCAGACACTGGTGGCCCCATCCCCGTCACTCACAAGTCATGAGCAGGAGTGTGGTATCTCCCGTCCCCACTGACCCAGCTGCAGAGATAAGTGTCTGGAAGAAGAGAGGTCTTGCCTGTTCTTGTCCTAGTAAAGTAGGGGCCCTCCTGGGTCTGGCTGCCGCCTCATTGTCCCTGAGGGTTACCACGGAGCACTTTGGTCGCTGTTCCCTCCTCTCCCCCCAGGCTGACACCTTCCCAGGGTGAGGAAAAGGGAACGCCCACTTCAGTGTGGTCACCACAGAGTGGCACCACCTCAGCCATCCTGTGGGCCCAGAGAGCTGGGGTCACCTAGAGCCACACCCAAAACTCCCCGGAGGAGGCAGAGACTCCCACCTAGAGAGTAGGATGGCTTGAGTGGGGCTGGCCATGCCTGCCCGTGGCCCACACATCCCTGCTTTGCTGGAGCAGGTGGTCCTAGGGGCTGGACGACAGCTGGTCCAGGTGTCAGGGGCCAGGTGTGTGTGTGGGTGTTCCGCTGGGCAAACCAAGGCAGCCATGGCTGTCTTTCCACCCAAAGTGGTGACAGAGGAAGACTGTCGCCTTTCCCTTGGACTTCTGGGTGCTGGGGATTTCAGGAGTGAGCTGGCTGAGAGGTGCTGAAAGCCAACACTCCAGCTCCAAGGAAGGGAGAGAGGGAGGGCACAGGAGGTGAAGGAGAATGATGGTCCAGGGATGAAGTCACTGTCCCCGGCCATTTCCCCTCCCCCAGCCTGCTCCGTCCTTACCTTCTATTGGTTGGGTGTTCTAGAGGCCCTCCTGGCACCCCCAAAGATAGGGGCTGGCTCTCCTGGGCAGGGAGACTCCCCCCAAGACCCTCAAGCCACACACGCTCAGGAAGGAAGTCCTTCTTGCTCTCTGACTTGCATTGGTCCCTGCAGGGTCCACAGAGCTGCCTCTGAGGTGGTGGGTGTGGCGGGGGAGGGGCTGGGAAGGGCTTGTGAGCCTCGGTGCCTCCTTTTTTCACCTGTGGCTGCCGGGCAAGACCTGGGAAACCTGACTTGTACAGGAGACGCCCCAGGCCCCCTGGCCGCCTCCTACGGACAGCAGGGCCCAGGCTCCAGGCACAGCTCAGCCTGACCCACGACCTGCCCCCAGCGCAGCTGCCCCAGACCCCTCTCCCTGAGCATGGTGGCCGCACCATCAGCGCGTCAAATCGGGCTGAGGGAATGAGTCCCAGGAGCCAGAGGGAGGAGGGCTGGGAGGTCCCCTGAAGGTACAGGAGCTGTGGATGGGAGGAGGCAGGCCAGGAGGGCCCACACTAGCCCATCGCTGAAGAGGAGACAGTCTGCCTGACGGGGGAGGGACGGGGCAGGGAAGCCTCCAATGGCTGTGATGGAGAAAGGTGGAGGAGCTGGAAAGTGTACTCTGCGCCCCCAAAGAGAGAGTGTACCTCCCTTCCCTCAACCCTCCCATTCGACTCTACCCCAGAGACTGATACCAGTGGATTGATTTTGGGGGTTCTCTAAACTCCACAGGAAAACAAGGCATTGAGTCAAGCCCGACTCCAGAGAATGTTCCCCTCCCTAGGGTGGAGGTCTCACCCTCCTTGCCCCGTGGTCCCCAGCCTCCCTTCCCCTACCAGGAGCTGAAGTCCTTCTTACCATCACCCTTACTGTCCCCCCTCTCAACCTCGGTTTCTCGCTAAGCTGGGGTTCTTGTCTCCCACCTTCCCCCGACTGCAGGTGGGGCAAGGTCCTTGCCGCTGCCCACAGCTCCAGAGAGCCACCTACACCCGCTCCCAGGGCAGGGCTGGCCCCCTGCGGGCGCTCAGCCCCAGCGTGTGGGTCCTGGATGGGGTGTGCCGGCACCTACCTTAAGGGTGCTCTGGACCCGGGCAGGGCTGCATCTAGCCGCTTGCGGCCACCCAGGGCGACACAGAGGTGCGAGGCGGGTGCGTCCTGGGCCGCTGCGTCCCTGAGCTGCTGCCGCGTCTCCCAAGCCCGCCCCTGGGCGGCCCAGGCGGAGCAGGTGCCAGGAGCCGCGCCGCCCCAAGCGGAGCCCGAGCGAGCCGGGCAAGCGGGCCACTGAGGGGCTGCGCGCTGCCTGGACAGGAGGCACACAGGGCTCTCCCGCAGAAGGACCGGGCCCATGGGGGATTTCTCCCTTACAGCTGGCAGGCCGGGTCTGAGTGTCCTTCGGTTTTCCCAGGGGTCCCAGATTCACGGAAGGGGACCCCAAAGTGGCTGTCTCCCACTGGCCACTCCTCCTGTCATCTCCCTGACCCCCTGCAAATTGCCCCTGTAGTGAGGGGACGCTCAGAGAGAAGGAGGAAGCTGACGCTCATGGAGCACCTACTGGGCGCCAGGAGGGATCCCATTCAATCCTCATAACTACTCCGCTGGGATTGGTTTGATCCCCATTTTACAGAGCAGGAAGTGAAAGATTTGGGTACACTAAGAGACTGATTTAAGTCACACAGGAAATAAGCACCAAATGGGAAACTCCAGGCTGGTCCTAGGAAGCGTTTCTGGAGGTCAGGGGAGACAGCAAGAGGGACCCTGCTGGGGAAACCTCACCCAGCCTGTGGCTGGGGTTCGTTCCTGAGTCCTCCCAGGGAATCAGTGCGCTGGTCTGGGGCACAATGCAGGAACACAGGGCCAAGCAGGGGAGGGCAGGAGGCAAGGAGCTGGTGGCATCACCTCCTAAGAGAGCTCTGCCATCTTTCCGTTCTGGGGAGGCAGTAATGGGAAGAAAGCAAGTCCCCAAGAAAGGGGACAGAAATGGCTCTCGTATGCCAAGAAGATGTATCAGCGCTGCCCACCCGCCTCATGCTCTGGCAGGCCTTCTGTGGACCGCACCCTCTGGAGAGAAGGCCCCCTGTGAGGGGCCTTGGCAGTGCCCCCACCTCTGCTGCCCAGCCGCCCAGCACCCCTTTCCGGTCCTCACACTCAGCAGCTCACTCCTGTCGTGAGGTCTCTGTCCCCACTGTGTCCTCAGCCTGGAGCCCCTCACCCCCCATTCACAGGGATGTTTCCTTGTTGCTCAAGCCTCAGCTCCAAAGTCACCTCCTCAGGCCTGGTGTCCCCAGCCCCTTTATTCTTTGTCCCTGGCCCTGGTTAATTTCCCTTTGAGCAGGTCTCCCGAGACGTAGTCCGTTTGCTTGGAGACTTACCTGTCTCCCTCAGGGGGGTGGGACCTTTATTTCCCGGGTACCCAAAGCTCTAGCAGAAAGCTCGGGGCGTACCTAAGAGATACTCGACAAATGCTTGCCGAATGAATCCGTGAACTCATTTCCACTCTAAACGTAAATCCACGTTACACTGTACAGTATAAATAAGGGGGTTGTATGGTAGGTGACAAATCTTAATTAAGCAGTTACTAAAAAAGATAGTAATATGTCCAGGGTGAGGATGGCAGTTGCAGCACACCGCGTCCAACTTGCTGTCCTGCAGCGCACCCGTCCTCGAACCTGACCCAGTCACGGTGCCCCTCACAGTCCACACCCAGTCTGTCCACGGAGAACCGCAGTGGGAGACTGGAAGGGACCTTAGAGGTCGTACTATCCCGTTTGTGTCCCTTTGTCCCTCACAAGCTACCCTCTGGCCTCTGTTTGAACACATGAATGACAGGGAGGTCACGGTGCCCGCGACAGCCCACTCCATTGTTGGAAAGTTATCAATGACAGAAACTTCGTCGCCGTAGAGGGCGGGGGCTGAAAGCTGCTTTCCCATAATGCCATACACCGGCTCTAGACCTGCTCCCCGGTCCTCTGGGAAAAAGTACACTCCGCTTCCCGCAGCCAGCTAAAAATGACTGGCAGCTTCCTTCTCAGAGGTCTCTTCTCCCAGCTAAAGAGAAAACCCATTTCCCTCAGCCATTCTTCCCTTCCCCGGGAGGAAGCCCATCCTACGCGCTCCCAGGGCGCCTTGTATGAGTCCCTAACACTGCACTTATGACGATATATTGAACTGTCTCTTCCCAACCCCACCCTGGACACCCCACTGCACTGAGTGGGTCAGCTCTAGGCCTTTAACCTGTTCCCTTCTGCCCAGTACCTTGCATGGTGACCAAGAGACCTGTATTAAGCAACTTAATGAAAATGTGTTGACTAAATGGTTTCTAGGTGTTTTATTATTCCAGTCTTATCTTTCTAAACTTGTTTAAGCTTTCAAAGTCCTCCTTAGAACAGAAAAAGGGAAAGACACCTCCTCCCTTCCCCTCCTCTCCTCCTCAGCACTGTCCCCTGTCAATGCTGCCCACGCCTTCACTTTTCTGCACCACTGGGTCAGCTCTGTGTAGAGCTGGGGGTCCACAACGCCCCCAGGGCAATTTTCACCTAATATGCTGACAGGTTCAGCGTCCCCACCTAGCTGCCAGTACAGTGATTGGCTGGCTTCTTCCAATAGAGTGATTTCTTGAACTCTGAGCACCAGACCTTAGGTTCAGGCTTGCTGGCTGCCCTGCCCGCCCAGCCTGTCAGAATCACTCAGCAGGACCACAGGTGCCGGCTTGGGCCACCGCAGACACACTCTCTGACATTCCAGCCCCCACGCAGACAAAGCCCTGCCCTTAGCTGTGGGGCCATTCCAGGCCCTCCCCATGCTTTCCTGATCCCTTTTATCCTCCTAATAGCCCTGAAAAGCTCTGTTCCTCTCCTCACTTTGAAGATAAGGAAAAGGAGGCTCAGAGAGGTCATCTTACTTGCCCAAGGACACACAGCCAGAAAGGGGTGGAGGCACGACCTGTTTGGTTGACTCCAAACTCTGATCTCTCTTTCTTCTAGGTCACAGTGTCTCTGAAGGCCTTATTCCAGTGTGCCCTTATGCCCTGTGATTTTATTTTTTTTATTTATTTTGCTATAAAGGTGGGGTAAGGAGGAAGAAAACAGAAAAACCTCTTCTTAGTAACAAGAGCTGGAGGTGCCAGGTAGTGCTGGCGCCTCCTTGCGTACCTACCCTTTGGTCAAGGAGGGGTTCAGGCCCCTGGTTATAGCCCTCCCCAGGCCAGAAAATGACCCCGAGTCTCTAGTTGGACCACTCCGTTCTCACCACTGCCTGGTTTTATCTTGTTATCACCTCTTCCCCCGCTTTGTCTGCGATGAATCCCCAGCCTGGCACACCGCAGGTGAACGATATACATCCTGCTGGGGTTGGGGAATGGAGCGTGGGCATAAGCAATAGGGTGGGCTGTGTGGGCTCAGGTAAGTTACTGTCCCTCTCTGAGCTTCAGCTTCTTTCCCTGTAAACCTGGACAGTCAGTCCAAAACATCCCTGACGGAGATGGGAGATCGCCCCTGACAGAATGTGCCCAGTGAATACATGGGCACCGTTAATGAGGTGATAGTGTCCCTGCTTTGAAGACGGCCACTGGAGCTCAGAGAAGTGGAGGGGCATCGCAATCCACATCACCCGCTTGGCAGTGGCCCACAGGACACAAGAACCTGGGCGTGCCTGGCTTAGGGCCCTGCCCTTTCCCCTGCCCCGTGGCGCCTTTCCTGAGTGCCGTTTCGACTGCAAAGACTTGAGCTGGTTACACTAATTGTTCAGACTAATAATACCAAGGGCTAAGCTGGGGCAAAGCCTTGTAGCCAAGGAGCTCAGCTCAGGCAAGACGCCATCGACCCCGGACTGGCCAGCAGCTTCTGCCCTTCTCGTTGCCTGGACCGGGGTGGGACGGCGTCGTAACTCTGGACCGCTGGGGTCCAGGCAGGTGGGAGAAGCCCCGGTCTTGGGTCAGCTTGCCCTGTCATCCATCATGGGTCCTTTCCGTTCTCACTGAAAGGGCAGAATCACCTATGGCTTGAAAAGTCCATGGTGCTCCCTCCCCCCAGCCTTTGCCTCCTAAAATAGCCCAGAGCCACCATGTGCCCAGGGCGGCGCCCCATCCATTGCAAATCCCCCTGAAATTAAATCCCCATCCTGTCCCAAGCAGGGTGGCACCACCTCCTGCCGCCTGGGCTCCCGGGCTGGCCAGGCTCCTCCCAGTGGAAACCGTGACAGTTGTCCTTCACAGTGACCGAGACATAAATCCCCAAATAATGAGACAGGCACTCGGAACACAGAACCAGACACAGTGCTAATTGGCTTACTCTGAGCAGACGTCATGTGGAGACAGTAGCAACAGGCTGGGCTTCCCGGCTAGCAAAATGGGGTGGGGGTGTGATGACTCCCTGCACCCCTCTGCCTGGGCTGACTTTCTATGCCCTCTGATGGGTGTCGCGCCCAGACTGCTCAGCAGCCCCTCTCTAGAACAAGAACTTCTCAGGTGTAAAAGGG
Source organism: Tonatia bakeri (assembly GCA_004024845.1). NCBI lineage: Eukaryota > Metazoa > Chordata > Mammalia > Chiroptera > Phyllostomidae > Tonatia > Tonatia bakeri. The sequence continues at coordinate 84,893 of PVIA01007302.1, forward strand.
AAGTTTTGGGGTCCCCCAGTTCAGGTCAGGAAGTAGGGGGGCCTGCTTTATCGTCTCTGCCATGACCTAGAAACACCTTCTTTCCGCTAAAAATGGAACAAAACAAAATGACAAACCCAAACCCAGGCTCAGTCCTTCCCGGCATGCGTGAGGGAGGGGCGGTGATGCTGGGAGGGCTGGGCAGTCTCTGCTCCTCCTGTGGGGCTGGTAACGGATTCTTGGATGGGCCCGAGGTCCTCGGTTTGCAGTAATCAGGATGAGATTATCACATTAAACTTTAAAAGTCTTTGCCCAAAAAGAAACAGCGGCAGCTGACGCCCTTGACACCCTCGACTCCCCTGACTTTGCCATCGTCACCCTCTCCTGGGCCTTGGCCAGATGAGCTCCAGATGCCATGGCCACCACTCGCGGGCTAGAGGCAGGGGGCTAGATGAGATGACTTCCCGGGGGCCAGGCTGCCTCTGGGTTGTGGGGGG
>PVIA01007303.1:0-85244 GCA_004024845.1 Tonatia bakeri
TGGGGGGGGCTGGGGGGTGGGGGGAACTGGGACTCGGGTGTGCTGGAGAAGGAAGGCCCCTCCCTGGCTCTGAGACCATGAGGTTTTGGGACACAGGTACGGCCGCTCTGTCCCCTACGGGAATGGTGCGAGTGAGTGTCCTCTTCCAAGCGATCCCATCACAGCTTGTTCCTTTTTATGTGTAACCCTCTGTTCATAGTTGTGTCCTATGATAAAAACCCTGGCTCGCGTCTCTCAGTCATATGTTAGCTTGCTGCTAGCATTTCTGGTATTGCCACCACCATCTCTCTGGTCACAGAACTCAAAACCTGGGTGTTGCCTCCTCCCCCACACTCTGCCACTTGGCCACAGCTAGCCTTTAGTGTAGGAACTTCATATATGTTGTGGGAATGGTTGATAGGTATTTATTTTTAAGTCTTTCTAGACAAATTGGGTTCGCTTACAAATTAAGCTTACACAGAAACTTAACTAAACTTTAAGTAAGCCTATATTTAAAGGCTGAGAACTTAAAGTTTTCTCCTAATTTTGTACTGAAAACCCATTTGGTATATTTGCTGCCTCAAAGGAGAAGAATAACCTGACATTCTTGGCACAAGCCTTTGGTTTCATCCTAGAGCAGTTGCATGTACCATGCTTGTCATTAGCACTGTATTTTATGGAATTGAAAATACTTTTCTCAGCCAGAGTTTATTCAAAGTCTAGTTATTAAATTTTTGTGAAAAGCTATTACCACATACTATTTAAATTGACTGAGACTCCAGGTAAATTATTTTTTAGAAATAATATGATTCTCTGTAAGAAGTACATATAGACCAACATACAGTATGGGACTTCCCGTGTGTCCCTCTGGGCCCTCCCGGTAAGTGGGAAGCCGTGAGGTGGACTGGGAGGCTCCCTCCCTTCCCCGGGATACAGCATTTGGGAGAGGCTTTGGTTTGCACTTCTTTACTTTGTAAGCTGAAGAGACGTTCTCAGACTTTGTAAATTGTTTTTCTTTCAGGACTGAGGCAGTAAGACAATTTAAGAATGAGATCAGGGTTTTAAAGGAGGAGAAATGCAGATGGGAACCAACTTTAGACTTAAATTGGCCATATCAATCTAAATTTTAGCATAAAGGCTAATATACCTTAGATGAACGTCAATCAGTGTACCAGAATTTGTTGGAATTTTCAAAATTCTATTTCACATCAGAAAGAGCGACTCATTCAGGAGTAAATAAGATGAAGGCATGGTATGAAAGTGTTTGTTTTCCCTCCCACCAGGTTTCTGTGACGGTGAGCATGACGGATGTGGGGAAGGTAGGGATGTATCTGCCTCCGTGTGCCTGGACCTGTTAACACTCGTGTTTCAGAACTTTCCAGAATGCTGACAACTGCCCATTGGTTTAGTTTTCTGAAATGCTCGGTAACATTAAGGCTGCCCAGGGCCACGGCTACGAGAAAGGAAATGGACAGTTAGGTTACAGAGGCCCCATCACCTGAGTCCCCACAGTCCCAGAGTCCCAGGGTTGTGCAGGGAAGCAAAATTTGTCATCGCGTAAAAACATTAGTGAGTCGTTCACTTAAACTCTGAGTTATTCCAACATCCCTCCCTCCTGAGCTGCCTGTCTTTGCCCATTTAGAAAAGTTTTTTTTAAGATTTTATTTATTTATTTTTATAGAGAGGGAAAGGGAGGAAGAAAGACAGGGAGAGAAACATTAATGTGCGGTTGCCTCTCGTGCGTTCCTCACAGGGGACCTGGCCTGCAACCCAGGCATGTGCCCTGACTGGGAATCGAACCAGCAACCCTTTGGTTTGCACACCTGAACTCATATCACGGAGCCACACCAACCAGGACCCATTTAGGAAGTTTTGAGTCAGTGATTGACAGATGCAAATAAGCAATGGGAAGAGAATGTAAATTGATGGCAAGATGCAATTGCAGATGTGGCAGAAGATACCGAGTTTTAAAGCGATGAACGTGACTTTGGAGATCCACTGAGATGACACCCAAAGCCACTGGCAAATGAGCCTGATGCAGCTCGCTGTTCACTCAGCACCAGGCACTGTCTTCTGCTCCCTAAACCTTAATGACATGAACTTTGGTTTTTACAGTCTGAAAGTGGAGAGCTCAGTTAGGTTTGTGTGTCGCGAGGTAAACACCTCGCCCAGAGGCACACGTCTCTGACCTCAGCTGAACATCCGCTGGGACAGAAGTAAGCAGTTCGCTTTGAGCTTCTTTGCATTCCCCCAACGAGCCCTTTGAGGAAGTCCCAGCCAGCCTCGGATAGGAGAAGGGACTAAAAACAATGAATTCCTAAGGAAGGAATCCTCTCCAAGGCTTTGGCGTCTGCCCCAATCTTATTCCTGCGACCAAGCTCTTAGGAGAAGTAGCTTGAGTCCTGAAGCCACCTCACTCAGCCCTTGAAACTTTTCCTGTCATCCATCAGTGCCTTAAAGAGCAGTTGTTTGTTCTCGTGAGGCTCGTGGTCTGGCTTTGCACAGGGTCTGGAGCCTGTCGCTCCTGCCCTCCAGGTGGAGAGTCAGCCATGGAGCCGCGTGCACCTGGCACTGCCCTCAGCTCTCCCCAGCAAGCCAAGAGAAGAAAACCAAACAAGGATGTTGGCAACATCAGTTCTTCAGAGTGGCTGGACTGTCACCATTGAGAGAGGGACCCGGGAGTGTGGGTGAAGCCGGGTGGTTGGGGGGGAGGGCAGCTACCAGCACCGTGGGAGGGGTGCTCTATGAGGTCGCTGCGGCGGGCGGCCTCCCTTGCCCCGAGCCCCTTCCAGCCATCCACCAGTGTGGTCCTGTCGTGGGTTTTACTACATAAAAGTTAAGCTTATTTTGGAGTTTTCCTTCCTACTTTGCAAACCTTTTTCTCACGATTTCCTCTGAAATTGTGGTCCCCATTTTAAGTGACTTCTTTCTGGGGTCCCTTACCCTTGGGTGTCTGTGTGGGGCTACAGCATTCAGTCATGACAGTCAAGCCAGAGCTTCCGTGGTTGCCGAAACCTAGCTGCGTGTGTGCTTCTGAGCCAGTGTCACCAACTGTGAATCCCCTTCCTGGCAGCAGGTCCCTTAACTCCTGATCTTTCTCTGAGAACAGCACTACATACTTGGGAAAGAAATCATTTTTTAACGAAGATATTTGGTTTGGCCCAAGGTGGGTCAGCTGCCATCTAATGCAATGACTGTGCTTCCTCCCCCTCTCCCTCCAGGAGTCCCTTTCCCAGGCCCGGGCCCGGGCCCACTGAAAGAAGAGAACCTGCTGGCCGTCCCCAAGCCACTGCCCAAACAACTGTGGGAGACCAAGGAGGTAGGTGAACTGGATTCGGCAGTGTTCGTTGTCCCCGAATATTTGCACCTCAGAGGTTGTCGTAAGATGCCGCAGAGGGGAAAATGAGGAATTGGGGGGAAAGTAAGAGAGGATTGTCTGGGGTCAGAGATAGGAAGAATACACTAGGGAAGGGTGGTTCAAATAAAAATCGCTGCATTTGGTTGATGAGTTAGCACAGTGATGTCTTGACTTTCTAATTTGCATATGAACTGACTCATTCAGAAAAATCTATCCGTGTCCTCCCCCATTCATATTACTGAAAGCGCTGAGCCCTGGTTACCAGCCACAGGCAGACTTTTCCGTTTTGTAGCCAACACCATCTACTAGTCATCAGCATCTGTCCAGAATTGCCAGTTCACCAGATACCCCCTTTTTTAAATTTTATTTTATTATTTATTTCTTTAAGATTTTTATTTATTTATTTTTAGAGCAGGGAAGGGAGGGAGAAAGAGAGAGAGAGACATCAATCTGTGGCTGCCTCTCACGCACCCCCAACTGGGGACCCGCCCGCAACCCAGGCATGCGCCCTGACAGAGAATCCAACCTGCCACCTTGTGGTTCACAGGCTGGTGCTCAGTCCACTGAGTCGCCCCAGCCAGGGTGAGATGCCCCTTTTTTAAATCCAGAACATCTGACCCTCACCACCCCGCCCGTCTCAGCTCCCCGTCCGCTTTCTCCTGCCACGTCCACCGGGGTCCCCTTCAGCATTCAAGTGGGCTTGGAAAAGGTCTCCTGTAAAAGCAAGATGTACTTGATGGGTCATCATTTGGGGGAAGAGAGAGATATGATTAAAGTTCATGTCCTTGACCATGGGATAAGCAGCCCCCCTTGGTCTTTTCGGCTGTGGAGACACAGTCGCCTTGGAGGTTTTCTCAGAGGGCAGTGGTGTCTTCTCCAGCAGAGGGGGCAGCGGCACCCACTTTCCTCTGGGCCCAGGGCCTCTCTCTCTGGGAAGAGGCCCTCCTCTCCCTTCATTCTGAAGGGCGTGCAGCCCTCCGTCCGTCATTTCTGGGAGAAGACTTGCGCCCTCGTTTCATTCATGTTTCCCGATACCCCCTGTGTTGTCTGAGCCCCTTTTGCCAGCCATTCCGGATCCAGGGCTCCTGCAGTAAACAGGCCAACCCAACCCTGCCCCGCACCCCACCCAGCCTCGTTTTGTTTTCTGGTTGCAATATTTCTTTTCTTCTGATATTAATTTCTTCTTTTTTCATCCTGTTTTATTTTTTGTATTGTTCTTTTCTGGCCAATTGATAAAGGAATGTTTATTTAATGTAAAACATTGGCCTTTTTGAAGGAAATAATATTCATCTAGAAGATAAGTTGATAAAGCATCAAATTAAGAAAATTTTTTAATGTCATGCCTGGAAAAGTCTAGTCCAGACGTAAAGGGCTGCTGGGGGAGCATACTGCTTCCTGGCTCTCGCACTGACTGGAGCCCTGAGATGCTTGCACAGACACTTTTAAAAACTTGAGTTTGGCTTTACAGTGAGTGACCCCAGCTTTGTGTCTCTCCCCAGCTCCAGTCCCTGTCCGGGCGCCCTCGATCCTGTGATGTTCCAGGTGGCAAGTAAGTAACGTTCTTTCTGTTCGTGGCTCAGGGACTGTCCCGAAGGTCTTCCCGAAAGAAAGGTCTCAGTGCTTTCTCACAGATCTCTGAGAAACCTCACTTGTTCTGTATACATTGCAAGTCAACTGAATTTTTATAAAACCAACAGCTTTCTTTTGGTACTCATATTTCATTTATTTAAAGTAATTATGTTACATAACCACAATAACAAATAAAACTGCCATAAATATGTGTGAGAATAACACAGCTGACTCTCGGTGAACACGCCACGCAAGGCGGAAGCCTGCAGGTGCGGAGAGGAGTCCGCCCGCCTCCCCTGCGGGCACCCGGCACCTCGGGGCCACAGGAGGCAGTCAGGTTTCTGCAGAGGTACCTAATGTCACAGGGCCGTGCATGTGAAAGGGGTAAGTTGTACGTGACATGCGTTTTACCACTATGTACAAATTAATGGAAGATAAATAAATAGGAAAACTTATTATATAAAAAGTTTCCACGAAATCATTAATGAATGTATGTATTTAATAGTACAGAATTTCATTCCCTAAAAGAACTGAGACACCTTACAAGAATATGCATAGTACAAAAGACCCATGGAGAGGTTTGTGAGGAAACCAGAGCCGGGGAGGGACAGGGAGATGACAGAGGCCGTGAAGCCTGCACGGACAGGTGCCAGGGGCACCTACCAGTGAGGTCAGTTAGACGATACGGATAGGCAGTCGCCGGGGAAGGACGCGCGCCACAGGTCTTCGCAGAGAGGACCGACCCCTTGGGACTTGGTGGCAGTGTCCCGAGAGAGCACCAAGGGGCTGCACGAGGCTGTGCCGTGGCCTGGGATCAAGCCAGCTCAGAAACAGCCAGTCTCCCCAGGGCCAGAGTAATGCGGTGTGAAAACGGGACCCTCGCCTGATCTAGCAGAGCACGAGCACCATACTCGAGGGGTGGGGGGGACGCAGTGTGCATCAGGCAGGCCCTCGATACTCTCTCCTCCAGCAGCACTTTCCCTGAGATTTGAGGAGCACCGAGTTTAGGCTCTCCCCTGCAGAGCACCTGTGGTGCAGACTTCTCTGTGGCTGGTCAAATACAAACCCGCAGGCAGTGTCATTAACAGCCCCCTGAGCTGAGATGAGGGTTGACCTTCTCTTCAGAAAGTCTCAGGCCTGCCAGGACACACAGCTAGACAGCGGTACAGTAGTAGTTAGTCTTGAGTCCACCTTTCTGCTTGTCCACCCCTGGCTTGGCACCCACCCCTACGTTCCAGTTGAACTGTCCTCAAGAAACACCCCTGTGACATGTCTTTCTATATGACAGACACACCTGGTGTCTAAAACAGAATTTGTCACGTTACCCATACCACTTAGCCTTATCCCCCGTCTGCTCTGACTCCGCAGGGTCCCTGTCTCAGTGGGTGGCTCCATCTCAGCGCCCCCAGCAGGCAGGGTCCCTCCTGAGCACTTCCTCAAGCATCTCTCAAACCCATCCGTCTCACCATCGCTGTGCCCCAGTTGCGTCTTGTCTGGCTGGTCAGCAGCATTGTGACTCCCCTCTCTGCCCCCAGGCTCTGCCTCCTGCCCCCAGCCCGCACTCCCTGCGCCTGCAGGCCATGCCACCCTGAGAACAAGTGAGCGCCTTGGCTCTCAGCTGTCCACTGGCTTCCCGCCGTCAGCATGTCAGTTCCAGTCCCATCTGCTCTCTGCCTGCTTCTCTAACGCCCTCTCCCTTCACCACCTACCTCTCTTAAACTTGACCTTCCTGCAGTGTCTAGGACACACTGTGGTGTCACGCTTTTCTGCTTTGCCCAAGCTCTGCCTGCCATGATTTCCTTGCATAAATCATCTGAATCCTTTAGCCTCCAAATTCAACTCAGGTGGAATTCCAGGAAGCCCCTCCAGCCTGCCAGGTGTCATCTCCATGCATAGACCTCCAGGCCGTGTCAGCACACTGCTGAACTGTGTTCTGTGGCAAATTATTTTCTCTTCGGCACTGTCTCCCGGCTTTGCCCGAGTCTCCCGAGGCCCCAGTATCAGTGGCTGGTTCCTAGGAGGTGGTCTGCTAATCTTGCTCTGTTGAATGAAGTGTCCTCAATTGAATTCATTCCCCTCCGCCCCTTCCTGGACCACAGCGGTGGCTTCCAACCGGTCCTGCCTCCTTTCTGCCCCCTAAAGCCATCCTCCACACCGCAATGGAAAACCCGCATCTTGGAAGGTATCTGGTTGATACAGAGATACTTTCTTCTAATTTTTTTTGGATAATTTAGAAATCCAGCAAACAGAACCCTGTAAATTACACATCAGTGCCTCACTTGTTATATGGTGCCTTCTGATTTTTAAAGTACTTTTGCATTAGTGTTCTTATCTGGTCTTGGAAAATGTTCCTCTATAGTGGGCAAAGTCGGCATCCTCAGTCCAACCTAACAGGTGAGGAAATGGCACTTCAGAGAGGTGAAGCCAGGAAGCGAGTTCTCAGGAGAAGATGCGGCAGAGCTTGTGTGAGGAGTGGGAGCTTTGACAGCCACTGCTTTCATCTGGCAACGAAACATCTTAGACACGTCCTATTTCCCAGGGCCTAGCGGTTTAGAAAGTAATACTTATCTTTTCTTTTTCAGCGCTTTCTCACACAACAATCAAAACATAGGCCTCACGCCCTTTCTGGGGACCCTGAACACCGGAGGGTCGCTGCCGGATCTGACCAACCTCCACTACTCGGCACCCCAGCCGGCCTCCCTGGACACCGGGGCCCACCTCTTTGGGAGCATGAGCATGGGGAACAGTGTGGGCAACCTCCCTGCTGCTATGACTCACCTGGGCATAAGACATCCTTCTGGTAAGTGTCCCCTGCCCGTGTCCGCTGGTGGCCTCATCATAGGCGTGGTCCCTAGCCAGGCAGCCTGTTGGTGGGTCATGGAGTAACAGTGGCTGCATCCGAGTTGGATATAACAACATACCTGTTGCTGCAGCTCTTGGCTCTGCTAAACCTGCTTTTTATCATCTTTATCAGCCCGAGCGTCCCAGGGACTTGGAGAATAAGATTTGGGAGTCAGGAAGTAAGTGTCCGTTCTGCTCCATGCTGGCTGAGCCATGTGAGTGGTTATCAATGTGCGACAGCGTTTAACCATCACAGCTATCTTTCTAGATCCCTCCAGTTGCCCACTGGATTTCAAAGGAAAGCATTTTGAATTTTAGAAAATTTGTAGTGAATATAATGACAGTATTTATACTTAGTAGATATGTATATTAAATAGAAATCTACCACAGTTCAAAATTATTGGCTGCACTTTTCAGAAATGCTAAACGATGTGGCATGTAGCTGTATGAAATACTACCCATCATGTGACTTGGGTGTCACTGTATGAGTGTGAGCATCTCCAGCTCAGACCCCGGGTGACTACATTTGCTTGAACCCTGGCACATGCTCCTGTCAGTGTGGGGGGCAGGTGTCACTCCTCCCCCTCCCCACAGAGGCGCACTATGGCCCCGCGGTCGCGGTCCTGAGCCTTAAGCAGTGGACCTCTGCAAGGTCCTTGGTGACAGTGTGTCTGTGGGGAAAGTGCTTGCTGGTTTCCGCCCAGGGTTCAACGTGACTTGTCTCCGTACGTCAGAGCTCACCACTCAGATGGCAGTGGCCCCCTTCAGGGTGGTCACCTGCAAGGCTCTCCAATGGTTTGTAGCAGACTTTTAGGTCTCAAGAGTCGATTTCAGCAACCACCTTTATTTTTGGCTCTTGCAGTCATTTTTTATTCTGCTGCTTCACTTATGTGACTCCAGTCAATTCTGTGTGACCAGAGACATCCAAGGTCCCGTAAGTCCAGTCACACAAGTCCAATGGCATCGGCATGTAGCTCCCTTGGATCTCGGGGATGCTGGCCCTCTTCAGTACAGCCTCCAGCATGTGCTTTAGCTGCAGATCCCGAGTTTAATCATTGGCTGTCATTTTCCTCAGGCAAGCATTATTTTCTCCAGAACATGTCAGAACCAGCGTCAAGTTTTTCTGGTTCCTGTGCGTGGGGCTTAAAATGCATGCTACACACAGTTGTCTCAGTGAAAAGACCGGAAGCAGCAGAGGGTTCAGGCAGGGCGCCTGGGCCAGCGGCGTCCGGGGTCTCTGAATGGAGCTTGGTGCGCAGCCCTGGGTCGTCTCCCAGGGCTGGAGGGTAGCACACTGCCCACTCGCCCGTTACCCCTGCTCACCTGGCCCTGCCCTCCCAGCGTCCTGTACTCGGGCACCTTCCTCTCAAGAAAACTGGCCTCCTCTCCAGGGTGCCCTTTTCTTGCCATTGGTCTACGTGGTACACGTTCAGTAGGAGGTTCCCAGGAGCTCTTTCACGTACAGAGCCATCGTCCACCACAGGAAGTTAAGTGTTCTTTAATCTTTGGAAAACAAACGATTTGGTCTGAAACCAGGATCGGTGACTTGCGGACTTGTTGTCTTCCAGGTCTCCAGAGTTCCCGGAGTAACCCCTCCATCCAGGCCACGCTCAATAAGACAGCGCTCTCATCGTCAGTGAACAGCCACCCGCAGACATCTGCTCCCAGCGCCTCTGCTCTGCAGCCTGCACTTCGTCTCTTTTCCCTGAGCAACCCGTCTCTTCCCACCGCGAACCTGAGTGTCCCCGCCCGGCGCCGGCAGCCGCCCGTCAGCCCTCTCACGCTCTCTCCTGGCCCCGAAGCACATCCGGGTTTCAGCAGACAGCTCTCTTTGACCAGCCCACTGAACCCATATCCTTCCTCGCAGGTAAAAATCACTACAATGGAACACACTGAAGAATTTAGGAACTGCTTTCCTTCTCTGTCTGACTTCGGGTTGGGTACATGGCACCAAGCACATTATCTGTAAGGTCGCTTACCTGTGAAATCAGAGTGTGGAATTGTGGCTGCTCCAGAGTGCACTGATGGCTTTCTAAGAGCAGACTTGTGCTGATTGTGCCTCAGCGGACACCGAACAGTTTGCAGTCACGGTAACGCTGAAGTCAGGGTTTGGGCCAAGGGCAAGGGGTAGAGGACGCCATCCAGATGTGTGTACCTTAGCTGAGGGAAACCAGGCTGGGATTTTAAAATCGGTACAGAAAATCAAGAATTGGCCCTACAAGTAATTTAAACCATAAGGAAAACCTGCAGAAGACATTTACTATATTCCTGAAGCTCTGATATGAGACCTCTTCCCTAACTATGACCAAAGATCCGGGAATCAATGCTTTTATTGTTCATGAAATAGTAGGTGTAATGAGGATCGTATCACTAGGAGAGAACCGGAAAAAGTCGGTTTAGAGAGAGGCTGAAGTCCAGTGCTCTTGCAGACAGAAGTTCAGGGGTTGAAACATCACATTTCGACTTGCTGGCTTTATTTTTATTCTCAGCTGTTAGGGTGTTTCTCCTTACCAAAGTCATCAATGAATATATTTTTAATCTGTTGGTCACTCCCTAGATACATTATAACATCACTTACTAACCGCTTCTCCATAAATGAGTAATGACTTAGCAAGGAGGAGTGGACGGAACATACAATGGAAGGATTGGCAGATCCAGTTATGAAGTCATTCTTTACCAATTACTAGCTTCGGGATCTTGATTATATGAGTAATACTTTTCAGGAGAGGGTGAGAGAGTATTTCATAATTGTTTTTTTAATGGTCGTTTTTATGATACTAATTTTATTTTACAAAATTGTATGAGTCTTGGCCATTGTGGCTCAGTAGATTGGAGTGTCATTCTGTAGACTTAAAGTTTGTGGGTTCGATTCCCAGTCAGCGCACATACCCCGGTTGTGGGTTCGATCCCTGGTTGGGGCACATACGAAAAGGCAACAAATTGATGCTTCTCTCTCACATCGATGTTTTTCTCACTCCCCCCACCTTTCTCCGTCTCTGAATGCAGTGAAAAAATGTCCTTGAGTGAAGATAAAAAAAATTATTTGATAGGTTTTAACAAAATATTACTTGGGCTTCCCAGATACACTTTAAGGAGACTGTGTGGATAGAGAGCATCTTCTTTCAGGTGTTTCCATTTTTTAAATTTGCTTTCTATTTAGATTTTTTTAAAAATCCATGTGCATGCTAATAGTTAAAGTAAAGTCAAATAGTTCTAAAGGACTTGTTCTGAAGTCCGAGTTGTTTCCCCTCCCATTCATATTTCTTACTCCCTGGAGGGGGCTGCTTGCAACCATCGTAGCTAATCGCTGTGGCGTGATCATGCTATTTTCCTGCTTATTCCGTTCTGCATTTTCAGTGTTCGGTTTTTCCTAATGACATCCTACCGTGGAAGATTAGTGTTCTGTCTCTTCCGGCTCTCCACTGCTCCCCGACACACGCATCCATATTTCCTCCTCCGCCTCCTCATTCTCCACAGTGTGATTTATTATGGTTTTGTTTAGAATAGTACTCAGTGTTCAATGTTTTCACAGTTAGAATAATGTAGTCAGAGTTTAACCATATAGTGTGCTATGAACTAACAAAAGGAACATTTTTTCTCCTCCTGGGAGTTAATAAATGTCTTACTTTGTTGGTCTGGTTTTCTACGTCTGTTTACGAATTCAGTCCCAAACTCTCAGAATTGAGTGGGTCTTGTCTCAGCACAGCTAACGTGGCCAGATTCAAATGTGTCCTTATTCTACCCAGCATTTCATTAATAATTGGCTGAATAGAGAATACTAAATTCAAAATAATTTTCTCTTGAAAAGTTGACATTATTAATCCATTGCCCTCTTAGAGCTGCTATTGAGAAATTCAATTTCATTCTGATTCTTAATACTATGAATGAAATCTTTTCTTTTTTCTTTTCTCTTCTTTTCTTTTCTCTTCTTCTCTTTTCTCTTCTTCTCTTTTCTTTTCTCTTCTCTTCTTTTCTCTTCTCTTCTTTTCTTTTCTTTTCTTTTCTTTTCTTTTCTTTTCTTTTCTTTTCTTTTCTTTTCTTTTCTTTTATCTTTCCTCCTCTGGAAGTTTATAGGATCTTCTTCTCTCTGTCCCCAGTTTTCTGAAACTTCAGGATAACGTGGCTTGGCATGAGTCTGGGTATTTGGTGGCTTTCTTCAGTCTGGAAATTCATATCATTCATTTCTGGGAAGTTTTCTTTCATTATTTCTGTGATGCTTTCTCTCCCTGAGTGCCGAGTTGGGAAAGAAAGGCGGAGCGCTCAAGTTCCACCGAGAGCTGGCATGGCCAGCAGCGCACCCCCACTGCTGGGGTCGTGCGTGCCCAGTCCGGAGACCCCCACTGCCCTCTCTCCGGAACGAACCCTCCAGGCTCCCACAGGCCAGGGCCCAGGAACCTAACTGCCTCTCACCTAGACTTTGGCGAGACCCTCCCGGCCTCAGCTCTGTCTTCGCTTCCAGCTGCCTTTGGGACCCTGTGACCGAAAGCAGACCAGGCCTTGGTTTGCACGCCGCCAGCTTAGCACTTGGCCTTCTCGGCTCAGCTGCGCTGGGTGCTTCTTGTCCATCTGCTCTTCATTCTCCAGATTTCGTTGCCATTTTCTTCTCTCCTATTATTTTTGTCCTTGTGTTGTTTATCGTTTTGTTGTTATTGTTTTAGAGTTGTTTATGAATGTTTACTGTTGCTTAATGTTGTTGTAGTGTTTTTCGTAGAATTTTGGGAGACCGTAGAGCTAAATGCTTTTTTCAGTCTTCCATCTTTAACCATAAATTATGCCTTTAGAAATAAAAAAATAAAAAAACATGGTTTTTACTTACAAATCTGAGAGGAAACTGCTAAATTGGCTGGGTTGTTTTGTTTTGTTTTTTAGGACAATAGAAGTTGTCATGGAATGGGAAATGCTTTGGGGGGGAGGGGAGATTTGAGATGTACTTTGAAGAAGCAGAAATAAATAGGCTTCTCAGAGCACAGCATAGAACGCCTTGGTGAAGACGATCTCCTAATCTTAAAGGACCTACTACCAGAAACTCAGAAGCTAAGCTAATTAGCAACTCTTTTTCAGATGGTGTCCTCTGATCGAAGCCCACTTTCCTTCCTGCCGATGGAAGCACAAACTCAAAGGCCCCCTCCGCCCCCTTATCCCACGTCCCAGCAGCTGCCCCAGCCTCTCCTGCAGCAGCCCTGCATCCAAGAGCCCCCTGCTCAGCAGCCACAGGCAGCCTCAGCACTGCCACAGCCAGACTTCCAGCTCCTCCCGGACCAGGTGTGTCCCAGCAGGAGCGGTGGTGTGGAGGGAGTGTTTGCTTTGCCTCGAGTTCCAAACTAAATGATCCCCTCTTTATTCCCCGAAGGGCTCCGCTTTGACCAACTTCTTCCCAGATGTGAGCTTTGACCAGCAGTCCTTGAGACCAGGCCCAGCCTTTACCCAGCAGGTAAGTGACCTCCCCAGAGGGCCTGCCCCTCTCAGAGCAGGAGCCAGTCAGTGTGTGGGGCCCACAGCAAGCAAATTAGACACTGTCCTGCCCTGATTTCAGACGTGCCTGGTGGCTAGGGGAAGCCAGGATCTCCCCCAGCCCTGACATGCCAGTGCTGGCCGCCTTCATGTCTGGCCTCAGGGACTGTTTGAACAAGGGGTGGAAGCCTCCTAAGGACACTCTGGTCACTGAGCTACAGAATCGTTCATGCTGGCGGGACCACAGCAGTCGACTCAGCCGTCCTGTGGAGGAGGCTGAGCCACGGGCAGGGCCTGAGTCCACAGGCCCGGCTGCGGTGCCCCGCATGTGAGCCGCCTCATAGGAGGGCTGGGTCGTGGTGGGCAGGTCCCTTCCCTAAGATATTTTCACTCTGCCATTTCCTTTTGCTTTTTAATTTTTCTGTAACACTGGCCATTTTTAATATCCATCGATTTTAGAATGTTTAATAGGTATGACTGGGTTCTAAGATGAATTGAGGACAGAAGGAGCACTTTCTAGAACTTAATAACAGGGACATAAATAAAGACCTATTCCTGAGGAGGCTGCGGGGAAACCTCAGGGTGAGAACCGGTAGTCCTGTCTCCCTGGTGTTTAGAGAAGCCATTTCAGTCTCGGTGGGTCAGCGTCTCCCAGAAAAATGATGGAAACTCCTACCATTGAGAGATTTTTAAAAGCAGTTTGGAACATTAATTTCTGGAAAGGCACCCAAGGTAGGCCTCAGTTCTTGCCCGTCTTCAGAGAGGCTTTCTCACAGACCGGGGGGGCTTGCCCGAGGTTCCCCCCTCTGAGTGTGAGAAAAAGGGCTCCACTTTCTCATTGTTCTGGAAACCAAAGAAAAGAGCCTTCTGGCTGCATCATTTCTTTGGTCCTCCTTGGGGAGCTGTGACAGGGTTCCCCCAGGTGGCAGTTTTCACAGGCCTCAGTGTGACTGAGGAGCAGCAGGCCTGAGACCTGAAGGGCATAGAAGCCACAGCCGTGAGTGTCTCCTCGGGTGGCCCAGTGGGCCAGGCAGCATATGAGTGGGGCCCCCACGTCCGCACCAGTGTCTGCCTGCCCGAGGAGCCTTTTCTGCAGACTGGGTTCCCACAACCGCATGGCACTCTGGGATGCTGCAGGAAGGACTGGAAGATGTTTTCGGTCTGGGCTGGCTTTGGGAGCCTGTGGCATTATTCCCCCTTCGGAAGTAGAGATTGTTCCTCACAACGTAACCTTCGGTGTTTCCAGGTGCCCCTGGTGCAGCCAAGCCCCCAGGAACCACAGGATGCATTTCATTCGAGACCAAACCTGTATTCTAACTGCGGGAATTTCCCGAGCAATGCCTTGACAGGTAAGTGTGAGCCAGCCCTCCCCCTCTTCACTGTGGTGCTTCTGCTGTGTTTTCACAGATTCCACTATAAGATAGTTTGAACAACAGCGTTAAATAAAGCAAAAAATGGAAGTTCCCCAGCTCAGCTTTTCCTTTTCAAGTTGCAGGTATCCAGCCCAGACATTTTGAGGCAGTGAGCGTTTTCAGAAGGGCTTAGGTTTAAGTGATTGGCAATGGTTCCAATGGAGAAAGCCTGCAAAAATTGGGAGTTGTGGAACTGACTGGAAGAAACATAGACTCCAGAGCAGAGCTGTAGGCCTGGAGGTGGGGACACGGTGACCACTGTCTTGGCTGGCGTTTGGGGATGCTATCAGCTGTGTTGTTAGCCTGCGGCCCTCACGCCTCCTAATCTGCCCTGTTGTCCACTTCTTCCAGAAGACTCCAATTCCAGCCTCTTCAAAGACCTCAGTGGTGCACTGGCGGCCATGCCTGAGGTCAGCCTGAGTGTGGACACTGACACTCCATTTCCATTGGAAGAAGATCTCCAGATTGAACCCCTGAGCCTGGATGGGCTCAGCATGCTAAGTGACCCCAGCATGGGCCTGCTCGACCCCACTGTTGAAGAGACATTTCGAGCTGACCGACTGTGAACAGAATAGAACAGAACAAGAGAACTTACATCTGAAATGGCTAAAATAAAACGGAATATAGTGGAGCCAAATACACCCATGGGCTTTAGTTATCTCGGGCTTCTGACGCGGAAAGAACCGATTCTACGGCTCTTGGCTTCTGCCGAGGTCCGTCCTCAAATACCGTGGCTTATTCCAGACCGCAGAGCTCTGCACTGCCTCTCAGGCCGCAGTGCCCATTAGGTGGCCTCAGGTGGGCTGACTCGGAGCTTCCGAAGGGGTGGTGATTACAGTCATCATCACCTCTTTTCCTGGGCTGTCTAGTCGGTCAGCGTGTGAAGGTAGTGAAGACTGAGGACCAGAGGGCCTAGCAGCACTGTGCGGTGCTCGGAACCACTGATCTCCCTCCACACTGAAGACGGGCCTGGCTGCTGTGGGCCACAGGCCTTCCGGAGCCGTCTCAGTGTTGAGCAATGGTACCATAGCACCACAGGCCTTCTCTGCTCTCGCTGGCATGGCTGGGCACCTGTCAGCTTGTGGCAGGGGGCTCAGGGTAGCCTGGAGAGCCGCTGCACCCTCACCTTCAGATGCCTTAATTCTAATATGAAGAAGAATTTGCACCGTGAGTCCCAGAACAGACTTGCGTTAAGCAAACTGAACAGTAATTTGTTTTCTTCCCAGTTGTAATCTCTTTTCTGCTGCTTCGGTTCACCTTTTCCTATGGACCAGGGGAAAAGGAAGACTATTGTATTCAGTCACTGAAGAAAAGTCCCCCGCTAACGGATGAGCCTGAAGAGAAAGAATGGTGCTTCCTGGTGGCTGTGGAAGTCAGAGGGGGGCCTGAAGGCATCTTGCAGACACACCGTGTTCTTCAGACATGCTCTGGGCAGCCCCAGACGTGCGCAGGCCTCCTTCCAGACACACCCCCTGCAGGGGCCGACTAGAGGTTTGACTGGGACTCAGCCGTCAGCTGAGCAGCAGCAGAGCGCAGCTCTTTCTCTGTGGAATGGGAGTGTTAACTCCCCTGGACCCTGAGCCCCTCGAGGGCAGGCAAGGACTGTGCCTTATTCATCGTCAAATCCCTAGTACCAACGAGTGCCTAGCACTGAACAGGTGCTCTGTCACAGCGTGTCAAATGCATGAACGAATGTACCCGTGGATGGACACATGAGCGAATGCGTGGAGGGGTGCGTGAACGCGCGATCTGCCTGCTGCGAGGCAGTCTGATCTTCAGCTCTCCCTGCTCCTTGCCAAATCTTCTCCAAGCTGTGGCTTTTAGACACTTGTGCCTGTGGTTAAGTCGAGCATGCACTTTAATATGCTTTTAACACTAGGTGACCAAACCCACCACAGACTTAGACAGGCACCTACCTGTGCCCCTTGGGCTGTGCTCCACAGCAGGTAGGTGCAAACTGTCTCCTGAGGGCGTTCAGCCTGGCTGAGTGAGCAGAAGCCTCCCAGGTGCCTCAGGGGTCCTGGCAGGCCCCACCTCAAAGTGCTTCCCTCTCAGATCCATAATTTTGCTCTAAATTGCTTTAAAATAGACATTAATTCTTTGAAGTTGAAGAAATTCTGTAAAATGAAGGCCTGAGTCATGGAATTATCATTAGTTATTGATATCCTAGCACAGAATAGGATTACCATATTTCCACCAGTGCCTGCCGCCTCTAACTTAGGCTAGGCCAGCCCCTGGCCGGAAGCCTGACAGGGTGGATTTGAAGGAGGATGTGGGGGTGGGGCCTGCTGAGCATCCCTGGGGAGGGGTCTGGGCAGAATTTGGGCATGGCAGACTAGGTGGGGAGGACAGGGCCACTGAAGGAGAGGTGAGACACCCTGGAACCTTTGCCTAGACAGCCACTGCCCTTCCAGGAGATACCAGGAGTGCCCCTGCCTGAAGGTCGCTAGGCTGCTCCCAGCCCAGAGCAGCAGGGCCGAGCCACGCGGGTCTGAACCCAACACCTGTGCGCTTATGGCGGGAGGAGTCTCTCATGGAGCCCTGGACTGCTAACCTCTCCTGCCCGGGTCCTATTCCTCTTCAACCTGCGGGGGGCTTGCCTGCCCTCCTTCCTTTCCGACAGCCCTGATGGGGTACCACTCCACCTCTCACTGTGGAACCCAAGGCTTCCCACTTCACGTCAGCCCCCAGTCCCCACCGTTGAATCAGGAAATCAAACCAGAGTCCTTGCTGAGTGCTGGCCCAGGCAGGGAACGTTGGCCTCCTGCTCCCAGCTTTATTCCAGTTGAACTTTCATATCACTTTAAACTCAACACCTCAGAAGGGTTTGGGGAGTGACTCTGTTAAAGTAAAGGGCCTTTCCTTCTAACGGTACGCAGCACCCCACTGTGCCAAAGGAAGCCAACTGCCTCCTGCCTTTCCCGTGTCGGAGGCCCCCGACATCTGGTCTGGCCTTTCAGACAGGGAGTGGTGCTGATGTTAGAAGAGGTTTTTATGAAGAGCGGAGGTCCCAGAATAATTCACAGTGCCTTACGCACAGGGTCACCGGGGCGGGCGTCCCAGCCTGCTCTGCCTGCAGAGCGGCCCCACCTCACAGACCTCCAGGATGACTGTGCTGCCCAGGGCCTTGCTCCAGGTGGCTCCCGGCCTGGGGCCTCCCCGGAACAGTGACCTGTCTGGGGGAGTGTAAGAATGACAGTGAGGTTTAGCACTGGATTAAATTTATCCTTAGGTCCATCAGTCCGATCTTTTCCTGTGAAAAGGTCTTGGGCATTGCACAACCCACTTTGCTTACCTGGCATCCAGGACAGGTCGCTGCCATGACCATTGGCGGGTAAGTCTGCGCTCACTGGTGCCTTTGAAACAAGCCAAGTGTGAGCCTCAGCACCTGAAGTGGCTGCGTACTAAATATTTGCAATATTTAGAGTTGTTACAAGAAATCAGTGGCTGTACTACTCATTTACTAGTGGTTAAACAGCATAGAACTAAAGCCTGTCTGTGTTTCCAGTCTTTTCTTTCTGTACGGTTATGGCTTTTAGAACTTAAGGCGTTAGGAGAAAATTTTCTGGATCATGTCAAGATGAACCTAAGTTCTCCTTTGTCCCGTTTCCTTTCTCCGAAGTCTACTGTGCATTGCCTGAGCTGAGCAGTGCGTGTTCCAGTCCGTTTGCATATCTGAGGACGTTTCCAGTTCCCACTCTCGCCGGCTCTTAGGATTTTTGCACAGACGGTCCTGAGCGAGTTCGCATTGCTCATGACGGGACCCTCGCAGCAGCTAATCAGCCAGTGTCCTAGTTCCCAGGCCCCTTGTTGAAACAATATTTAAAGATTGGAATTTGTATAAAGTAGCTTCCAAGTTTTATAATGCATCATGTTACATCTTTCGTAATTAAAAGCACAATGAGGTTGTATCTGCATTTGGTGTTTTTCTTCAGCCTCGCCTCGGATGACATGAATTGGGGGAAAGCCTTTCTCACCGCCTCCTGTGCAGCTCAGCCTGCAGTTAGGGATTTCTGGTCCTTGGCTGGGCAGGCCCTGTCGTGACCTGCTTATCATGCGTGCACTCCAGGGAGAAGCTCAGAAGGGACTAGGGCTCGAGGTTCCTTTGAAGCTGTGAGTACTAAGGGAAGAGGGCGTCCTGGCTGCGCTTCCGTGTTCTGCTCCCTCTGCTGCACCCCTGCAGACCCCGCTCCTGCCCTCCTCTGACGCCCCTCCCCTGTGGAGGTTCAGGTCAGGCCACGACCCTCCGGGTCCTGCGCCTGCCTTTAGCCCTGCCCTCTCCCCTGCCCTGAGTCCCAGCAGGGCTCACAGGCCTGGCCCATCCAACAGCCAGCATCCTCAGAGACCCCCCCTTGTCAGTCATGCCCAGGAGTTGTCATACAGGTGACTCTTCTGAAATCTTACTCAGAAATCCTGGCTCTGACCCTAAGTTCCTGAGCCTTCATTTCTGTTTTGGTCCCCACATACCCTCTCCTTTGATGCCACTGAGAATCTGTCCCTTGTCCCTTTTCCTCTCCACCTGTCCACCCTCTCCTGGCTTCCCTCCCTTCCCAGGCCTAGTCCCCTGGGTCAGTGGCCTTTATACCCCCCTCACCAGTCCTCCCCCTGCCTGGCCCTCGGCCACTCCCTGTCCAGAGCCCTGCTCAGCCCTCTCCTGACCCCCAGGTGCACCTGAACCTCCCTTGAAGGCTCTCACTTGTCCTCTAGGCCATGGGGGGTGGGGCACAGCTCCCTCAGGGTGGGCTATTACCAGCATCATTTATCACTTGAACAGTTTGAGTACGTTCTTTCAGAGACAGGACGCACAAATCTGTAGAAATACTAAATTTGTGCAATGCGTGCTTTGAAGCACCTGGTCTTAGTGGGGGAGGAATGTCCTACCTCAAGCTTGTTTAGGTCCTGTTTGCTTAATGAGTGCGGCACCTTCTGCAAGTTTGGAACTCGGGGTTCTGCAGTAATTCAGGGTGGGGCAAAAGTAGGGTCACAGTTGTAAGTACACAAAACAGTTTATTGTGCTGTTTTTTATTAATGATTGCATTATTTTCCATATGAACAGCTGTAAACCTACTTTTGCCACACCCTATATGTGACTGTGCCCTGATGTGGACGCTAGATGGAGCTGAGACCAAAGGAGTGGCTCTCAGGGCTCAAAATACCCAAATAGAGCCACCTGACCCTCTCAGATTGAGCCTTTGCACGGGGTTAGCACTGGTGTTGGCTAGAATTGCATCCTCTGATGGCACAATGTAAATAAGCCTCCCTCATGCCCAGTCCCCTGTGGACAATGAGACATCCCATCACACGCCCCTCACTGCAACCTGGGAGGCAGGCGGAGGCAGGCAGGGCCAGGCTGACTTCTCGGGCTCCTGGATGAGGAAGCAGGCCCAGAGAGGCCCCGTCCCAGGGCTGAACCAGTGGGGCACCGCGCACCCTTCCGAGGAGGCGCCCCTGGGAGCAGGTTGCTGGGGTGAGAGGTGCCAGCTAAGGAGCAAGGGAATTTCTCTTCCAGAAACTTTTTTTAAAGGCTTTGCTTTTATTGTAGTACAGCACACCCATTGTAAGAAATTCACACAACACCGAAGCAGGCAAAAGTGATGTAGTCAGAGAAAGGGGCAGGTGGATGGACAGAATTTTTTACAAAAAGAAATAAAGACAAATGCATGCTGTCTTTGGAAAAAGTACTTAAATTAAAGAGGCCAAAAAAGAAGGCCTAAGTGTACCTAGAAACTGCCAAACTGCAAGTAATTGTGCTTCTTCGTGATTTCTCTGAAAGGAAAGAAAAGATACCCAGAAGCCGGATTCATTCTTTAGCCCCGTTTTCGACTGTCGATGGCATCTCCAGACAGCCTGCACTGCGGGAGGAGGAAATGAGCTCACCCACTTCCCACCGCCCGCCCCTCGCCCCGCGCCGCCGGGAGTGCTCGGCAGCACATTGTCAGCGTCCATGCTGTTGGCATCCTGTCCCGCAGCCGTCCTTCCCTCCATTGTTCCGCCCCAGCTCCCTGTGTGCCCTGTGTGCGCAGGGCCCCGCTCACTGCCCACCTGGCAGAGCCGGTTTCCCGGCCCTTCTTCCCCCAGTCCTTTACTTTGACTCGCAGTGTGGCCGCCTGGCCTCTGTCCTCCAGGGGTCTGTTCGCGAAGGGCTGCAGCAACCACTGGGGTGCCGCTCTGTGCTGCCGGGTGGGAGGCCCAAACCCTGAAGTGGGGGCAGGGGGCTGTCGTCTCACACAGACCCACAGTTTAGGGACAAGATGACTCCTTGCTGAAAACTGAGTCTTAAAACTTGGGTTTGGTGACACGGAGTTGAAGTTTTAGAATTGGGAGAGAAGATAACTGGGGGGAGGGACCCGGAGAGTCCTATGTTCAAAGAAAGGACATACCGGGTCTCTAGGTCAGGGGACCTCTATGCCTGCCCCCCCCCCCACACTGCCCTAAGGACCCCACACCCCATTTTATCCCTTCCAGGGCAGTGCCCTGTCTCATCTTCACTTGGAAAAACCTGATGTGTCCTTCAGGGCCCAGGTCCAATGACACCTCCTCTGTGAAGCCTTCTGTGAGGTTGGCGTGAGGTTGGGACTATTGTTCGATGAGCACTGATATTTCCTTCCTATCCCACACTGTGCGGGAGCAGTAGACCTCCAGGGCCCTTTGCCCTCCGGCTGTGCTCCATGGCTTGCTTTGGTCAGGGAGGTGTTCGTTCGGCGATGGAACTCAGAGTGGAGCCTTGACTTGCCCTGGATGGCAGAGCCGGTTCCTTCGGGCTTCCGCCATTGCCACCAGCAGAGCTTCCCCACTGCGTAGCCTCTGGTTCCAGCAGCATGAGGGACAAAGCACGCCTCACACCCATGCCCACCCACCATCAGGCAGGCCTCACTTACATTGCCAGGGCTGTCCCAGGGAATCAGCAAACCACGAGCCAGAAATAAGTGCTCGTAACAGTGAGCCGTGAGCTGCGGAGCCATTTGTCCTGTAGCATTACTGTGGCAATAACTGACTGATAACCTCTGTTGGTTTCCTTCTTGATTTTGAGTTGCACTTTGTTCCCATAGCTTTCTTAACTCTAAGGCTAATGTTGTTGTAGAGTCAGCTCCCACCCCACCGCCCCCGCCCAGGCCAATGAGCAGTCTCAGGCAAAGACTATCTGATTCAATCCTGACTCCCCAGTACCCAACTAAAAGGCACCCGACATCATCCTTTCCACCTGCCCTCTCTACAGGACGGCCCGGTCCGAGTGGAGAGCCCAAGGCCTCTGCTTTCAGGACTCACCTGCAACTTTGGACAAGAAGGCTCGAAAGCCCTAAGCTTCGGGATCCACCACTAGGGAGGACCCTCAGGCACAGGTGCCCCTGGGAGCACCGGGGGCCCGGCGGCTGCTCTCCTAGCCAGGCTAATGTGTGCAGACAGGCCCTGGTAAGGACAGTAGGGGACCGGGAGCAGGGAGAGCACTGAGCCCTTTGTCTAACACAAACCAAGAGGCTTGGAATGTGGAGTCTCAGAGAGCGGCCTTGCAGAGTGCCCAGGCGGTAGGGCCGGCTCCCTGACCTCGCACAGACCCGCTGGGAGAGCAGCACTGGGAGCCAGGGTCTGGGGCAGCAAGGAGCAGCCGCTGGCTGGGTTTCCCCAGCTCCGCCCGCCAGCATCTTATGGTGATAACCTAGGTTCCAGCTGGCCTGGTTTCCTTATAATTTATCATCCAAACCAGGATACTTCTGAGTGAAAGGAGGCCCGGTTAATAGTTGTGCCAGGACAGCAGACACGAACAGGAACTCAGGCTCCGTGAATAGGAATGAGACCTCGAGGCGGTATTGCTTAGGGTTCAAGTGCCTAGGTTCTGGAGTCACAGAGACCAGGTTCAAATCTGGCCTCTGCCCTTTGACTGTGAAGCCGGGACAAGTCAGTGACCTTTGTGTGCCTCAGTTTCTTTATAAAATGGGGTGATGAGACCCACCACATTAGGTTGTGCCTGACCCTAGTAAGTACTTCCTACATTTCCTATTATTTTCATGTTGTTATTTTTATTAAGTGAATATTTGACATTGCTAGACCTCAGAAACACAACAAAAGGATTTACCTGAGCCCCCACCCTCCTGCTCAGGAGCTGCAGTGGCTAACCAGTCTGGCCACGACACCAGCAGCTGTCCCCGGGGCCGGTGGGGCTTCTGATGCACCAGGTTCCTGGTTCAGGGGCCGCAGGCCATCTTTAAATGATGCTGACTGATCTGCTGGAAGCCTGGCAGGTGAATAAGTGCTTGCAAGCACTGAATCTCCCTTAAGTGGTTTTTCTGTAGGAGCTTCCTTTCCCTCCATCAAGTCCTGCACACTCCAAGGGGAGGGGCCAGTTTTACTGGCTGCAGGCAGGCGGAGCCATGCAGCCTGGAGGTCACATGGGCACGGACCCCATCCGCTGCCATGCTGGCTTCATCCACTTGGCCA
The DNA here is from genome assembly GCA_004024845.1 of Tonatia bakeri. NCBI lineage: Eukaryota > Metazoa > Chordata > Mammalia > Chiroptera > Phyllostomidae > Tonatia > Tonatia bakeri. The sequence continues at coordinate 23,044 of PVIA01007303.1, forward strand.
ATCAGGCATTTTCCCCCCGGCAATTTAAAGCTTGAATGGGAGATACACAGAGTCTGGGGGCTATTGAACCTGAGCCACATTAGTGTCAGTGGCCTAGAGAGAAGGTTCTGGGTGGGGCCCCTGAGTGGCCACTGATCTGCCATCAGGAGCCTGGCCATTCACTGGCTACTCCAAGTCGGTGCTACCCACGGATTTCCTTGTAAATCCCCTGGAGCTGAGACTTGCTTCTGCAAGTTCCGAAGTCTGAACTCTCTGGAAGCAGCCGGGGAACCACAGCGACCCTGTCCCAACCCCGGCCTGCAGGGCTGGCCTGCCACCTGGTCTCCTGTCTCTGCAACTCGGCCTTCTCTGTCTCTCTTGGACCAGGCGGTGGCAGTGGAGTGGTAGCTGGTGAAGCATGTCACTTTTTGTTCCTGGTTTTCTTTCTTCCTTTCAAATGTTACTTATTTATTTCTGGAGAGAGGGGAAGGGAGGGAGAAAAAGAGGGAGAGACACAAGATAGAAACATCAATCAGTTGCCTCTCGAATGCGCCCCAACCAGGGACCAAACTCACAACCCAGTCATGTGCCCTGACCGGGGAATCGAACCAGTAACCTTTCGCTTTGTGGGATGACTGCCAACCCACTGAGCCACAGGTTCTTTCTGAAGAGATCTCCCTGGCCAGGCTCTAGGGAACTTGTAGCATTACACCCTCGTATGCCTCTTGCCACTGCAAACAGTGCTGTTTAACCACTTCCCACCGAGCGCCCTGGCAGCCAGCGTGGGCCTGGGCACCGGCCACTGAAACACGGTGACAGCATGTCTTCGTCGAAGGGCATCCCTGAGGCTTTCAAGTGCCAGCCCACTTCCGGGAGGTTAACATTGTAGTCAGCATTTCTCAAACTTGTTTGACCCCTGACTCCTCTCGTGGGGACGATCTTGTGAGGCTGATACTCTGGAACACACTGGGAAAGGCAGGGAAACAGGAAGGACGAGGGCAGGACGCTGGAGAGAATTAGACTCCAAAAGGATCAGATAAGGAGGGCGGAAAGGGTGGAGCAACACCCAAGAAAGAGCGGGAGGAAAGGAAGAGAGCCCACCCAGCGTCCCCACCTTGGAGGACACAGCGGGCACAGTTTTGGGGAAGCCTGAGATGCCTCCGACCAAGCCATGAATGTTATTACATCCACTGATCACAAACATTCAGGTAAATAAGCAACTGCCAAGGAAGCCACACCTGAGACTGATGGTACCTGGAGAGGGTCTCTTGCTGCGGAGAGTACCTCCTCCTTCTCCCTCTGCCCTGTGGGACCCATCTGGGCCACCCGACCCAGGGCACACTGGCCAGCAGCCTCTGACCTAGTAGCTGATTTTTTTTGTTTTTCCATTCAAAAATGTCTGCCCGGTCATCTAGCTTGTGTGAATGAGAGGGTGGCTCTCCAGTGGGAGTTGGTTAAAATGTCTTTGGCAGAATGATCACTATTTGAAAAGGACAGGATTCTAGGCTCGAGGGCTTGAAGAAAATAAAATTTAAAATGAGAAACAATAAGAGGAATCCGTTGTGTGATTAGTAGGAACTAATGGTGGAGGGATTACCTCAAGATGGCAGCTTGAGCTCTTGTTCCGACCACCGTCCCAGCCCCCCATTCCAACCCAGCCCCCTAAACATGCCTGGAAAATGTGTTTAAAAAATCTCTCAGGGGGCTAGAAACTACAAAGGGATATCCTCACGATCAGAAATTATGAGGAATAGATAAAGGATGCAGGAAAGTTGAAGGCCAATAGATGGGACTGGATTGAAGGTAAAAATCTAAGCACAGATGCTCAGAACAGGACGCCTGTAAGCGAGGGTCTGGGCTGAGGGTCGTGCCCAGTGCTGGGAGCAGGTGGGGGATTTGAGGCCGCGGCCAGGTGGCCAGGTGACCGGTGAGGTGTGGGGAGGCTGGCTCCTCCTATGGCACCACGCAGCCATCAAAGCGGACTGGCAGACAGCAGGGAGATGGAGACAGACGAGGAACTCATTTACCTCAAGTGACCCAGTGGGTGCGACATGCGTAATCACCCCAAATACGAAGAGTCGCTTCCCACCAAAGGCTAAAGCTTTATTGTTCCAGCATGAAAACAGTCAGAGGATAAGAACAGGCGATTCACAGGGGCAGGGCACAGGGCTCATTTCCTTCATAAACAATGAGCCCTTTATCAATAAGATAAAGACCAACAGCCAACAGGAAAAATGGGGCCAGAACAGTGTCAGTAAGTTCACAGAGAAAGAAATGCAAGTAACGGGTGCCCCTGTGAAGGTTCTGGATCTCACTCATAACCAAAGAAACGCTAAGTAAGACCACGAGACACATGTATGGCTCACTTTTAGCGGAGATGTGAAAACATTTTAGACGCGCAGGGCCGGGGAGGGTGTGGGGGGACGGGGTCACCTCCACGGCCAGCGGGGTGTGAATTGGTGCAAACTTTCCGGAGGACAATCTGCCATTCGCTACCAAACGGAATTCTTAAAAGTACTGGAGGAAAATATGATACAATATTTTTTATATTGGAAGTGGGAAAACCTAGCTAAGCAAGACACGAAACCTAGAAACCATAAATCTAAAAAAAAAAATGGACGGACTGGACCTCAAACATTGAAAATACCAGCAGGACTAGCGACCGTATCAAAGGCACAAGACAAGTGACCCAGTGGGTGCGACATGCGTAATCACCCCAAATACGAAGAGTCGCTTCCCACCAAAGGCTAAAGCTTTATTGTTCCAGCATGAAAACAGTCAGAGGATAAGAACAGGCGATTCACAGGAGCCAAACTTAGAATGGACTGCAGCTGAGGAGCGGCACTTCGGCTCACTATGGATCCGAGAAATGCACATTTCAAAGTGGGTCATGTCTAGCGCTGGCAGAAGGAGGGGAGTGCTCGGTGAGCTGCCGGAGTTCCGTGCCAGTGGGGTCTTATGGGGCCATCGGAAGCACCTGCGGAAACTCTGCCATTAGGCTTCCGGGAATCTTTTCTGTGGAAAGGCCCGCTCCGCTGCAGCTGGAGATGTGAGCAAGCGTGGACGATTTGTATTAGAGAAGAACCAGAGGAAATCTAAATAATCAGAGACGTATTTTTTAAATGAATGCCAAAATGGGGGGAAATGCTGCATATCTGATTTTCGGCAAACTATTAGAGTGAGCTGAAATTCCGTCGCCTCCTGTCCCTAAGTTCCATTAAAGTGTCCTTGAAATCAACCCTAATGGACTCTCAGGCTCGGGCAGAACCCAGAAGGACGCCCAGGGCCCCGTGCGACCCAGCCCCACCTCATGAAAGAGATGACGGAGTGCATCCCCTTCGCGCGGTCCCACCTGCGGGGCCGGGAGGCGGGTGTGGGGCCAGGATGGGGCCCTGACTGCAGGGAGGGGCAGAGTGAAGGCGGCGTCTGCCAGCGGCCCGTGCCCTGTGCCCGTTTGTGGGCTGAGCACTCTGCCCAGTCCTCCACTAGCAGGTTCAGAGTGAGGAAGAGCGCTTGCCTGTATCACCCCAAGTCACAGGGCTTTAACAGTGAGGACACCGTAAGCCTGCAAACCCAGAGGGACCCGGATCCAGGGAGAGTCACGACTGTCCCCAGGCTGGGCGGTGGATCTGTGCTCAGTCCTCCTACTGCAAGCGCGAGTGACTCAGCCCTCCCAGGGTGCAGCTTCTCCCTCTGCCTCCGCCGCTTGGTCTCATTCATGACTCCTCTCTGTGTCATTGCTCCTACTGATAGTCAAAATACTAAGGCATGGGCACCCGCCAAGCAAAACAGACACCGGCTGTGCACAGTGGATAGAGGTAGCAAATTACCCCAAAACTCAGTGGCTCGGAACAACAAACATTTGTGATGTCACTCACTGAGGGGTCAGGGACTCGGAGCTGCTTAGCTGGGCGGTTCTGGCTCAGGGTCTCTCATGAGGTTGTAGTGGAGACGTCAGTTGGAGCTGGAATCATCTGAAGGCCTTATCGGGGCTGGAAGATCCGCTTCCGAGATGTCTCATCACAAGGCTGTCGGCAGGAGGCCTTTGTGCCCCACCAGCAGGCCTCCCCATGGGGCTGCTTGAGTGTTCTCGCAGCATGGCGGCCAGCTTCCCCAGGGGGAGCTCGCAGAGAGAGCAAGGCCGGGTCACACCTCTCATTTCTGCAGCCCTCCGGTGGTTACACAGGCCAGCCGTGTTCTGTGTGGGAAGGGCGACAGAGGCATGTAAATACCAGGATGTGAGGGTCAGTCAATGAACTGTGACTTCCCACCACCCTCAGGATAAAGTACAGACGCCTGGCTGTGGCCCGCAGGCCTGGCAGGAACCGGCCCCCGCCTGCTTTCCAATCTCATCAAGTCCCTAAGTTGTGGGGGACCTATAAATGGGGGGCTCTGGGAAGAGATATCCACCCCACTTCTGAGTTGACCAGAGGGGCTGAGGCACCCCAGATGCTGGAATTGACCAATCCAGTCCAGTGGGAGCGCAGCTTCCCTGAGGATCAGACTCTGATGGCTCTGTGGAGTCTTCCCGCCCCAGTGTCAGAGTTATTCATGAACATCCCTTACATGACCCCCAGATTTCTCTGCCCTCCCATACCTCCTCTAAAAATTCCAGTTCAGCCACTTCTGCTTTCCAAGTGGGAACAGATGGCTGTGTCTTCGGTTGAGCACCAGATGAAGTGCTCGGTCTGCCTTCTGAGTCTTACATGACAAACACACGCGCTTCGGCACTAGAGTCTCGCTCCACACGATGCGATGCCCACAGTGTGAGGGGCGCGGGGGACCCAGGGCCCCCAGAGAACACGGCCCCCTTGCGTTGTCCACCTCTGCTCCGGTGGGGCGGGCACTGAGTGCAAAGACAGGACATGAGCCTCTCCACCCCCCTTCTCCTTTCTTCTCCTTCCCTCTTTCTTATCGTTATTTCATTTTGAACATGTACGTACTGCGGTTTATTTAAAGACCCACTTACTCTTGTTGGATTAACACATTAAGTGCAAGGAAACCTGAATCTGAGGAAGAAAGCCGACCCCCGAGCACAGGAGTAGAAGCAGAAAGCAGGGCCGTGGTGTCGGCAATCCTACCCCCTGAAAAGGCCTCTCCCAGGAAGAGGGAACAGCCGTTACCTGTCCTCAGGGCGGTCAGAGGACAGGGCAGGGGAACCGGCGCCCTGTGACATTAGCTGGTCCCTGGGAGCTGTGATGAACAGGGACTGGATTATCGAACAGAAGAGAGACAAGACAGACAAGAGAAACCTACGTGCCAAAGTGGGGGAATTAACAGAGAGATGAAAGGAAGGCTACGGAAAATGCCAGACTCTTAGGATAAAGTATGATGATAGAATATGGGGGAAAAATCTGCCCTAGCTGGTGTGGCTCAGTGGACTGAGTGCTGGCTTAGGAACCAGAGGGTCACCAGTTCGATTCCGATCAGGGCACACACCTGGGTTGCAGGCCAGGTCCCCAGTAGGGGGAGTGTGAGAGGCAACCACACATTGGTGTTTCGTTTCCTCTCTTTCTTCCTCCCTTCCCCTCTCTAAAAATAAATAAATAAGATGTTTATAAAAAACACAACATGAAGACAAAATCTCTGACATTTCTGAGTAAATCGAGTGAAACAGAATCAATCAGCGAAACTTCTTTATCCCTCTTCTCATTTCTTTACCGCTGTCTCCCCAGAACCTGAAATAGTGCCCAGCACACAGTCAGCCTTTAACATTTGTTAAATAAATGGACACATGACACTGTAATGAACTGAGATGGGTCATCCTGTACCAGTTAAAATGAGAAGCCAGCCTGACCGTAAGATATATCTTCTAGGAATTCCTAAATGTGATGGAAAAAAGAAAAACTTCTCCCAGATTTCAAGCCGAAAAAAAACCAAAGCCAGATGACTCTTAAAAATTTTTATAATCAGGTCGGCTTTGAACTTCCCAGGGCAACTGTCATTGTCTGAGGCAATCACGTGAAAACTAGGAATCCTGAAGGGAGGGGAGCCTCCCAGGACTCCCGAAGTCGAAAGACAGACCTTCAAGGAAATTTCAGACCCAGAGACTCAGGAAAATGGCCTGGAGGGCCTTCAGCCAAAGCGAAGACTAAAGGACACCTGAAAGGGAGCGCTCTTGGTCACTTCTGCTTTCACTGCTGGGGTCGGTCCAGCCCAGCCCGCCCATGGCAGCTGCGGCTCCGAGACACCGCAGGTTCCTGAGCCTGGGGTGGAGCCCAGGGGACAGTCTTTCCAGACCCTGAGAGCACTCTGTGCAGCTGGGGTGGACTCTGGCTCAGCACGCACACCACCCCCGCCCCTGCAGAACTGGGGCCCAGCCTCGCCTATTCGCTATGATGAGAAAGGCTCCCCACGTCCTTCTCTCAGTCCCCTGCTTTCCTCCCTAGCACTCCTGTCAACTGGGACCAGGTTATATCCACACATTCCCGTTTGTACGTCCCACATCCATTGTTTTCAACTGTGATTACTGAGTAGCTACCATGCACTGCAAGCTGGCAGGCACAACAGTCTTAGAATCCACTGTCATGTGGTTGTTTACTCCACAAGGATGGCCAGGTAGATTTCTACGGAAGTCGACTGCTCGGCTCCAGCTCCCTGAGGCTCCAGAGCAATCGCTGTGGCCACATCACCCAGCTTGTGCGCAGTGAGAACAGCAGACAGTATTTTTCGTACCTTGGGGACAAAACTTAAAACCCAGTGACCTGTCACTTCTGCAGCAGCCTTGACTTGATGACTGGAGATAGGAAAAAAAAAATATCGCTGTCTGACCAGAGACATGCTTAACGAGTTTTATTGTACTGACTGGCAGGCTTAACTCTGATCCCTTTGGGGGGCAAAGGAAAGAACTGAATACCCCCTCTCCCCAAAAAGGATAAAAATAAATGACCAGAGCAGACACAAAGCCCTGTCTTCAGTGCCAAGCCCTGTCCTGTCACTGACTCACCCAGGAATTGTGCCGACCGGTCCCTCCCACTAAGTTAACGCAAAACGGTGGTTCACCTGCTGAGGACGGCAGGGCCTGCTTCTGCACCCAGGGGCTGGGCGGGGTAGTCTGGCCTGGGGGGGTGGACAAGTGGGGAGCCAAGGGCGGGCTCCTGGCCCCTCTGTCTGTCTCTCAGTCTGTGCCTCTCTCTCTCTCTCTCTCTCTCTGTCATTTTGTCTTTTCCTTATTGTGCCCCTGTCTCTGTCCTTCTATCTTTCCGTCGTTTGCTCTCTGTCTCCTGGCCTCTTTCGGTCTCTGCCTGACCACCCATCTCTCTGAAGACATGAGATCTCTCCTTTCTGCTTCCCTGGCACATCTGCTTCCTCCTCTCTCCCCGTCTCCGCAGACCGCCTGAGACACGGCCGGTCTTCTCCCGGCCCTGACAGGTTCGGCGCCTGTGCTGACTGACCCCGACTCTAAACATCCCGATGGCAAATCGCTAGGGCAGAGAAGGAGATGGATTGGCCCTGCCCTGGAGCATTCCCCCAGGGTCAGCCGCCCTCTGTTCTGTGCTCTGTCAGGGGGAGCAGGCAGGCAGGGCTCGCCGTGGGGATGGCGTTGTGTGTGCAGAGTCCTCAGATCAGCCACAAAGCCTGGGGACACCTCACACAAAATTCCCCCCATTAGAAGCCCCACAAAAGAGGTGCTCCTGGAAATCCCTGGGGCAGACCCCGCGGTCAAGCTGCCTTTTGCAGATGTTATAAATACACAAGTTCCTAAGGCTTGAAAAGGACACATTTCACATGCCACTGTGAGCTGAGATGGTAGGAGTGCATCCCTGTTCTACACGATTCAGGAAGAAAGGCTTTCTAAATGCAGCATGTTGCATTAGCGTCTCCATGGAGCCTCTTCTTCATTTAAAACACTATAATTATACACCTGGCATTGACATTGCTGGAAATCTATGTTAAAAACTTGACCCAGGAAGCATCTACCCCAAATATGCAATTTCCCTGATGTAAACCGGCCAAGATTGTGTCTGAAAAATTTCTATGTACTGTCAGAGATGGCTCCGGAGCCAGAGCATTTTCCTGCGCGCTCTGTCAAGCCCTCCTCCTCGCATCTCTGTGAACGCAGGACCAGGAAGGCTCGTCTTCAGCCAGCAGGAAACATCCCCCAAGACACAGCCTCTCTAGCGTGGGGGTCTGGACAGTGGGTAGGTTCCAGGCCTGCAGCCTGTGAGCAAGTCCCGCGTTCTGCATTCGGGAAGCCTAGTGGACCACACAGCGGGGATGCCCGCACTGCTTCTTTGTGGAAACTGCACGCAGCAACATTCTCCTGTGCCAAGCCTCCAAATGAATACAGACTGTCGTCCGAGGGGCTGTTTCTGGTGGAAGGTGTGTGGTGGTTCTCTCTCGCTTCCTGGGAGTCTCTCGGAACCGCGGTTCGTCTGCTGTCCGGTGATGCTGTGAGAGACCTGTGTCCCCCTCCCAGCCCACACAGAGCGGCTCTGACTGGATCTGTTTTCCTTATTTTCCTAATTTGATTTTCATCTGCTCAGTTGCACAGTAAACATCGGTTCAGTAGCAAAAGTCCCCTCATCCAGCCCCGCCAAGTTCAAACATTTGGGCCAGTTCTTTTTTTGGCATTTACTTCCGAAATTCTCAACAATGTGCTCATACGATTAGTGATGAATCTTTTCCATTTGATCATCACCGGCTGATTTCCGGCCTCCCTCGGTGGAAGATGGAGGTTAAACTCTCTTATCATGCACCTCATCCCTGTCCCTCACCCCACACACTCCTGTCCCCATGTGCCGTGTCAGAGCTGCCCACAGGCTCTGAGGAAAGGGAGGCTTTCGAGGATGCAGAAGCCCCGGATGCCCGGTGGCCAAGGGAAGCAGGGAATGGTGAGGACTGACGGAGTTGGCCCCTGGATGGAGTGACGGGAGGTCGGGGAGGTCCCGGGTGAGAGCAGCTGCTGTGGGCGGATGGGAACCCCAGACGCTGGCCTGCAGGAGATGAGAAAGCAAAGCACAGTGCACAGACAGTGCTTTCTAGAAACTTGGCTTTGGAGATGGGCCAGGAGCCCTGTGGTGAAACGCTCCCCCCGCGGCCCGAAAACCGTGTGGTGCCATCACACAGCTGTATCGTGTCCTCTTTCTGGAGAGAAGGTCCAGGACAACTGTTTACGATTCGAGGCCCCGCCAAAATCTGTTCTTTTGTTTTTCTCGCAAACACACAGTTTACGTCTTCAGTGCAAAGTGAATATGGAGTGTTTTCAGAGTTCTGGGGAAACTCTTGTCCCGAAACCGCGCCAGTCACTGAACAGGGAGGGGCCCGCCTCGGTGAGGAAGCGGTACTCGGACTGGAAGGCATTTTGCTGATTATCTGCTCCGAGAAGAGGCTCGCAGAGGCCCCGGAGATGCCCTGCCTTCGAAACGGGGCGTGCGGCTGGGGACACTCTGTGTCCACTCCCCCAAAAGGTTTGGGATCCAGCTGTCTTTAGATATTCTTTTTATTTTTAATGTTAGCCCTATTTTTTTAAGACTGTGTTTATTCCTTTTCAGAGAGGGGGGGAGGGAAGGAGAAAGGGAGCAAGCATCGATGTGAGAGAGAAACGTTGATCGGTTGCCTCTCTCCTGCGCCCGACCAGGGACCTGCCTGAAACCCCGACCGGGAATCGAACCGGCGACCTTTCGCCTTGTGGGATGACACCCAACCCACTGAGCCACATCGGTCAGGGCTAGATTTTTTTTTTTTTAAGAACAGGGAAGGAGACGGACACCAATGTGGTAACAACCAGATCTGTGTGAGGTTGTCACAGAGAGAAAGGGAACACAGAACAAACCCTTTGGATGGGTCACCGGGTTTCTTGGAGTCTAGATATTTCCCCTTCATTTCTTATTTCAGCAGAACTAAAATCAGCGCAGAAAAGGGATGTAAGCACCAGGGGAGCAGGGTCAAAGGAGTAGGAGGGGACATGGAATTGAGGGGGACATTTTTAATGGGAAAGACTCCCACCTGTTTAAATGCTAAGGCCAAGCACACGTGTGGGAGTACTGGGGCGGAGGCCAGCAGGGGAGACCTGCGGGGCTAGGGTTCCAGAACCAGTAGGAGGGGGCGGAGGAGCACTGCTGGGGGAGGGAGTGGGCTTCAGCAGAGAAAAGGGTGGATGTGGGTGCAGACGAGTTTTGGGAGGGGAGCAGGAGGTGGAAGGAACTCCCCTCTGAACGGTTCTCTCTGCCCCTACCCTGAGCAGCTGGCAGAGATAGCTTGTGCTCAGGGCCAAGGCAGGGAGATGGGGTGGGGGGTTGAGAGGACAGACAATCTGGAAAAGCTGGTGTGGGCAAAGGGAGGAAAGAACTGACCGGGAAGCTGGAGTAGGGCGGCAGATGGGGCGTGCGGGCCCCAGCACCCACTGCGGTGCGTGTGCCATGGTCACCCAAGGACCAGAAACAAGGGTTGGGTTTTGGGTTTGCTTGTTTGTTTGCTCCCAGCTGATCGTGTGCACCCCGCCCCTCCTTTTCCGGTCAGTGAGGAGCCCAAACACCCCGATGGAGACAGTGGCGGCTGCAGCCTGAGCTGTGGGCACCAAAGGTCAGGCTCTGCGTGCCAAGAGCGGTGGCGCCCAGGACCGTGGACCCACCTGGGCTCCGTCTGCAGGATGCTGGCGTTGGCCTTGGGGCCTGGCTGGAAACAAAGGAGGGCACTCAACCCCACCAGGGAGACAGCAGTCTCTGCGCCAGAGCATCGAGTGAACTCTGTGCGGCGCTGTGTCTGTCACACTCATGTCACTTTGCTGTGCCGTGCTTTTTTACACAGCTTTCGTGAAACCTGACATGCAAAAAGGCATGAAGAATACTCCTGAGAGTGGCCAACCCCCAGGACAGGGATGCAATAGGGGTCGTGGACCAGGGCTGACCCCTCCCCGCTACTTCTGGCCAGGGTTTCCCTGCTGTCCAGGGGAGGAGAGCGTTGTTCTCCGACGTGGTCCCGTACCATCTAGCTGGTGAGTTGCACTGAGTCCATTCATGATAAGTGGTTTTTCCCACGAGTCAGTGTCACCTAGGTCCACCCACGAGGCTCCCGTCTGGAGCAGGAACGTCAAATCAGAGCCCTATTGGATTGTTGGGACATCTTGGAGCCCTTCCTAAAGAACAGATGAGTGAGAGTCTGTTGGTTGACATTTAACTGTGGTTCCAAATTTACCGAACGTCTTCTCGCCATGTGTCCAAGTCAGCCTGGAAGTGGACTGGACTTCATGGCCAGAGGGGCTGCCCACTCTCTAGGCTGTGCAGCCGGCACGCGCCTCCCACCTGAGCTCAGCACCGGCCGCCTGCTCATGGTGGGGGGCCAGCTGCCCATGTTCCTCCCGAGGGTCATTCTCTGTTCAAAATGTCTCTCTCCTCTCTTCATTCTTGGTATGGGTCACATGGAGCATTAGTCTGCTCACGCTGCCATCACAAATTCCACAGGCTGAGTGCCTTCACAGAGATGTGTTCCTCACAGTTCTGGGGGCCGGGAAGTCCAAAGTCAAGGTGCTGGCTAGGTAGGTTCATTCTGAGGCCTCTTCCCTGGGCTGGCGGGTGGCCACCGTCCCACTGTCTGTCTGCACGACCTCTTCTTTGTGTGTGCGGGGTGGGGAGAAAGAGCTCTGGTCTCCCCGTTTGTTCTTACAAGGATCCCAGTTCCTTCAGATTAGGGCTTCATTTCACTTTCATTTCCTCCTGAAGACCCTGTCTCCAAGTAGTCACACTGGGGGGTAGGGTTTCAACATACAGTTGGGAGGGACACAGTTCAGTCCACAGTGCATGGATGGCCCAGCCAGCCACTCATAACCCCATCTGCGACTCCACAGAGAAGCGTTAAGCCTCCTGTATGTGCTGGAAATGTTCTGTACCTGGGTGGCGGTTACACGGGTGTGTGTGTGTGGGTGTGTGTGCGTGTTTAAAATCTCCTAGGCATACGCTTAAGATTCACTTTCGTATATGTATGTTATGCCTTTTAAACAAATTTTAAAACATATAAGCAAACACAAAAGAAAATAGAACCCAATTGAATCTCCGAGGACTTTGGGACTGAAGATGGTGTTCCTACAGAAGGAAATGACACCAAGGCCTTGACCCGCAGGAAGGGAAGGAACTTAGCTCTCATTGAACATTCTGGTGAGTCGGGGTCATTCTTCCCGTAAGAAACAGAAACCCACTCGCTGTGTCGAGTACAAAGTAAAGGGTCTTCCGTGAATCCGAAAGGGCCTTGTGAGCTAGCCCTCACAGGAGACAGTAACTTGGGGTGCCCCTTCATGTTCAGCTCTACCTAACCGTACATCTGTCCACGCACACACATCTCTCTGTCTCTATTTCTCGCACAGTATCTGCTTTGGACCCACCTCCTCTCCGTTCTCCTGATGGTTCCAAAGTGGCTGCCACGGCCACTCCATCAATGTGCGTCTCCATCCCCAGCTCCGACCACCAACTGTTCTTCCCCTTCGTTCGTGTCTCCTGGGGCAACCCCCCAGGAAGGGCACCCGGCACTCCCACTCAAGTGGGCCTCCAGTCATGAGTTCAATGGCCACTGTTGGATCCAAACATCCGGAACCAGGAAGAATCAGCTCATGTGCTACAGTTCAAGGCCATGCGAGGTCCAGGTCGGGGGTCAGGATAACTTTTCAAAGCCGCTGTGCAGGGCCCGGCACCGGTGAGGAGTACTGCGGGAATGGGGTGACTTTGGTGGGTGCCGAGATTTTAAGGATTTCCGTATATTTTCTTGTAATATTTTTGGTTTTGGATTCAGGGTATTTGCGGGTTTCAAAAAACAGTGGGTTGAGAAGTATTTTCTCCTCTTCATTTTTTGGTAAGAGTTGGATAGCCCAGGCATTATCTCTTCCTCAAATGTTTGGTGGAATTCACCAGTAAAGCCGTCTGGGCTTGAAGTTTTGTTTATGAGAAGGTTTTTTTAGCTACAAACTTAATTTCTTTAATAAATATAGAGCTATTCAAGTTACCTATTTCTTCCTGAGTGAACTGTAGTAATTTGAGTCTTTCAAGGAATTGTGAATTTCATCTAAGTCATCAAATCTATTTGCATAGACTTGTTTATAATATTCCCTTATTATCCTTTTAATATCTGTAGAATCTATAATAATGTACCCTCTCTCATTCTTTCTTTTTTAATGATTTAATTTATGTATTTCTAGAGAGCAGGGAAGGGAGGGAGGAGAGGGAGAGAAGCATCAGTGTGTGGCTGACTCTTGCGTGCCCTCAGCAGGGGACCAGGCCTGTGCCCTGACCCCTCTCTAATTCTTGACATTGGTCATTTCTATTTTCTTTATTATCATCCTAACCAGCCTGGCTCTTATTAATTTTACTGATTTTCTCAAAGAAGCAACTAATAGTTTTGTTGGTTTTTCTCTGTGGTTCTGTTTTCCATTTCATTACTTTCTTCTTTGATCTTATTTCCTTTCACTCACCTCCTTCGGACTCAATTCACTCATCTTTCTCTATTTCTAAGGCAGAGCCTGCGCTCACTGATATCAGACAGTTCTTCTTCCCTAATGTGAGCGTTCAGTGCTCTGAGGACTCAGGTCCTTGCGGAGGTTCCCAACCACGGGCCCGAGCCTCCCCCGAGGCCAGTCTGAACCCAGGCCACCAACTTTCAGCTCATTCCAACTGCCTGGTGAGCTTCTAAAACTTCCCATGCCTGGGGCCCTCCCTGGGCCACTTCAGTCAGTCTCTGGGAGTGACATTACTGAACAGTGGTCGTCAAGACTCGACGGCAGGTGCTGTCCTGGGCAGCTGGATCGTGAATCCTCATGCCAGGCCAGTGTTTCTCAAACTGTCTGTGATAAAGGCGGTTTTGTTTTTTTTGTTTCCGGTTTTATGTTTCTCTTATCTCGTTGCCTGATCCTCTAGTCACGTGCAGTAAAAGGGAACCGTACGGCTTCCAGTGGTTTTCCTTGTAAAGGGTGGTACTTCCATCGCCTTTTCAAGGAGGGGTCATCACCAGTCTTTAGCACAGCCAACGATGGAGGGAAGCGAGTTCGTAGGAAGACGGTCAGGCCCGTGGCTGTTTCCACAACGCAGTTGCTGTAGCTCCTCTCGGACCAGCGAGGAACAAACCTCTGGGCGTGCGCCGGCCTGCGACTGTGCTGGGAGTAGGTCTGTCTGGGCTTTGTGAGTATGTGATTCAATAATGCCCTTTTATTATTTGAACTCACATCCAATGGCAAACCACAACGGTCTGGCAACAAGCTTGATGTCCTTCCCTCCGTGGACTGGGAGAGGGCCATGCCACCCAAGCAGGGGAGCGTTCTTCTCAAGGGATCTGGGGTGAGAGGGAGTTAGACGGAGTGCAAGAAGCAGCAATGCCGACACGGCGTGAGTGTCTGGGGCTGCGCGTGTGACCTCCTGGGCGGAGATTAGGGAACAAGGAAATAAGCGTGGAGCCCGGAGGGGGCTTGGCGCTGGGGGATGGGCCGACAAGATAGACTGAGTTTCTGTCAAGGGGAGCGTTTACAGGAAGAGGAAAGTTTAGGATGTTGACGTGGCATCTTGGGCCTGGAGATTTATTTCTACACTCTCCTGGGTTGGGTTTTTGGTTCTGAAAGGAAGATTCCGACTGAAACGCCACAGATGTATTCATGTGCTCTGCAATGTCCTGCTCACGCGTTACTCTGACCTCCTCTCCCCCGCAAGAGAGCTGCAGCTGGGCGGGGTCTCCGTGGTGCGGCTACCACCATCACCACGGGCTCTCATCCTGGCCCCTCTTCCAGGAGTCCAGCAAAGATGTTCCGAACTTCTTTTCCTCCATGGCTAATCACACTAAAGGGAAATGAGAATACTGAGGTTTAAGAGGCAGTGGAACCAATTTTTTTTTGTTGTTAAATAAAGGAAACCTGTCAAAGTCACATGATTCTGAAATAGCTTTTCATTTCAGGCCTCCCTTTCAAGTTGCAGATAGGAATTCTAACATATTTGCATTTTCCTTTTCGATGCTCAAATCAGCCCATATTTGGCCAGAGAGAGTGCCTTCCGGTTAGCTCCTATAACTCCTGTAACTCTAGCCCCACAGTCTCTGAGACCTTCCTCACTCACAGGTCCCAGCCCCGGACCAGCTGTTTCTCAGGAGCCTGGGGTCCTTTCCGTGCAGAATAGTATGTAAGGACACAGACAAGACATACTCACTTTGGAAGCACAGGAATGACATGATTTTCAGAAGATCTGTTTCTACCAGATCTGTGATCCTTTTCATTAAATCAGTTAATGACCTCAAACCTTCAAGTCACTGGGGGTCTGGGATCGGTTTATATCAGAGCAGAGTTTCTCAACCTCAGCACCATTTGGGGCTGGAAAATTCTTCACTGCGGGGCCTGTTCTGAGGACAGTAGGGTGCTTAGCAGCACCCCAGGCTTCTCCACCCCAGATGCCCCAGCACCCTTTCAGCTGCAACAGCCAAAATCGTCTCCAGCATTGCCAAATGCCCTTCGGGGTGGCAACATCACCCCCCACCTATTAAGAACCACCAGGTGATCCCTTTCTGTGGAAAATTTCCTGGAATGGACCAGAGAAAACCTGGCCCCTGGTGCAACACCCATGACAGCTTCCTGCCTCTGTTCCCCGGGCATCTAATCAGGCTCGTGGCTACGGGATGAAACAGCGTGTCTTGGAGAGCAGCTTGACCCTCGAGGAGTCATCGGCAGGCAGCGAGGAGCAGACGTTATGTCATGTGGCACTGGGCTGCAGCCCCCGTCCAGCTTCGCAAACTGTGCTGAGACGGCGCAGCATCTGACCGGACTGACTCAGGGCCCACGGGTTGCTCAAGCCCCAGTCTTCCCACCCGGCCTCTTGTTCCTGTTCGCCTCGTTGAGGAGTTTACTGTCACTGAGAGAAAGTCCCGCGTAATTCATACCAGATGCTGGCTGAGTCGTTGTGAATCAATACAACACCGTCCAAAACCCACCAGAATGAATCATAAGGACAAACAGGACTTTTTCTCCCTGCAAAACAGTGACTAAAATAGTGTCTTACCCTTTTAGGAAAAAAAAAATAAGGCAACATTAAGACAAGATCTAGGGCCCTGCTTACATTACCCACAATGCAGTGGGTGTGAAATGGTTAAACTGCAGGTCCTGGGAGACGCTGTATGTGAGGCCTGCTTCCCTGAATGTGAGGTCTGCTTCGGAGCCAGGCAAATGCCGGGTGGACAGGACGGAGACTTCTAGAGTGGGGACCGTAGAAGGGGGTCCAGCAACTCCCAGAAATTGCTATGCAGCCCTCCTGAGAGTGTCTGAAGCCCAGCGTTTAGGAATCTCCGTCTTGGAGGAAGGGGCTCTAGGGAACTATGAACGGTCTTCCAGGGAGTGGGCACCAGGACTCTCCTCCTCCCGGCAGAGCTGAGGAGACCCACAAGGCTTTTCTCTGTCCTGCCTCCACTTCCCAGGCCCTGATGACCTTTGGGAGTCAGAAACTCCATCTGTCCTCCCCGGGGTGGGGGCGCCCTGGGACCACACAGGTCCCTCTCCTGGGCCTCCGGCCCTGGCACGGAGGAAGCAAAAGCAGGGAAGAGGTAGGTCCAAAACAGCCCCATCCTGCGGCTGGACAAGACTGTCAACCGGTTCCTGCTTCTGGGTCCCCGCCGCCTCCCTGGTTCCTGTCCTTTTCAGACGGAAGTCCCTCAACTTTCCCCTTTCTTTTGCAAGGGACTCGTGTCCTTCCAGTGAATTTCCTCTGCGGTCAGAGTCGCCATCTGTCACCTGTCACCACAGCACCGAGTCATTTCTGGAAAAGGAACTGAGAGTCACATCTTCCACATCCATATGTCACAGACGTGCGAGGAGCCACGGCCACCCTCGATGGCATTTGTGAGGTGCAAGTTGGAAGGTCTCCCCTCTGTAAAGGCAAAGTGGGGCCAAATGGACCGAGAGCTCCCTGCACTGACTGCGTCACGCTGATCGAGGAACTGACTCATGGACGTGGGCCAGTAAGGGACACCGGAGCTGGACCAGCGCACAGCGAGGACCTACAGCAACAAGGGACAATGGGACGGTTAACAGACACACCCCTTCGGTTCCACTCAGGTCTCAGCAGGGCTCTGCCGAGGGGCCTGGGCCCCTCCTCCGGTGGCTGCCGAAACCTCTCCTGGCTCTACGTCTAGACCCCTCCATTCTCCCCCGTGTTGTCTGGCGACCCTACGTGACCCCTAGCTCACCTGCTTCTGAAGTTTCAATGTTTTCTTTCAAATCCCAATGGCCTCCCAGCAAAAGATGCATGTTCTAGACCATCGTTTGGGATTCTTTACTTCCCGACACACGACCTACACCTCCTGCCCTCTCTGCTGCTTCGACCTGAGTGATATAAGCCATTCAGCAGCACCCCCAGCTTCAGACAGGACAATCAGAAATGTCTGCACCCATTGCCAGGCGAGAACCGCTGACCCAGACCCGCCGCTGGAGGTGCACGCCTCTGACCAGCTGTGGTCTGCCTCTCCGGGAAGAGCCCAGGGACTGACAGGCAGCCATGACCACAGCTCCCCTGCAGACTTCCAGGTGCAAGTCGGGGAACCCCTGTGTCTCCCCAGCTCCAGGGACCACCCATCAAGTTCTCCAGGTGGCCCCCTCAGGTGATCTGAGAAAAACAGGAAGCACGCCTCCCTCCCCTGTGAGCTCCGCAGTGCGAGCCTCTCCCACAGAGTCTATCGTGAAATCTTTGGCTGCCTTCTTAATCTGTCCAACCTTTTTATCAGCAGGAGGGAGTGGTCCACTCAGTGACTCAGAACTAGATCTTGGACACCTGCCTTCCAGGTCTTGCTTGGGTGGCCCAGCACCCCACATCGCAGTGGGGGAGCGGTCGCCCCCTCCTTCGTCAGCTCTGAGGCAGAAAGAGCTGACACCAACATCCGGGCGCCCGGCAGAGATGCCCTCACTCCTCTCACATTTTTCCCGCCGCTACTTATTCAGCCTCCCCCTCCTAAACAAACCCTCCCACTGGCATTTAAACATGTTTAAATCTTTCCCAAAATCTAAAAAAAAAAAAAAAAAACAAAAACCCACCCTGCTTTGACCCTAAAGCTTCTTGCAGCTGCCAGCCTAATTCTCTCCTCCCCTTCAAGGCCAAACTTGTGAAAAAGCTGTCTACATCCACCATCTCCCTCTCCCCACCTCCCACTCATTTCAGCCTGCCTTCCATCCTCGTCAGACCCAGAAACACAGCGTTGGGCGGTCAGTGGTCTCTGCAAAGCTGAGCTGGGGCCGGAGTGCAGGACACGGGCCAGGGCAGCACTGGCAGGGGAAGGCAACAGATGAGGTTACCCAGGATTAGGAACCACCAGCACCTGCTTGCTTTCATTCATTCATTCATTCCATCTTTATTGAGCACAGCCTGGGCCACACACCAAGGCTGGCACTTGGGGTGCACATTGTGAAGGACACAGACATGGCGTCTACCCTCCTGGAGCTAACCCCGTAGGTGGGGAGGTAGGCATCAGTCAAACAAAGAGCTGTGAAAATACGAGACATTTTATACAGGAAAAGTGCAGAGGGTGTAATGGTGCGATCTGATGTCACTGCAAGGGCAGAAGAGATTTTTAGGCTGCGACCTGACGGGTAGGAACGAGCTAGTCTGGGAGGAACGGGCAGGAAGAAGGTGGTAAGAGATGCGGACAAGGAGCGAAGGGTGATTTTCCCCCAGAGCCCAGGGACTCTGAGTGTGGAAGGGACGTTGGGGGCAGTTAGGGAGGGCTGAGACGCTGGAGAGGAAATGAGACTTCCCCCTCTGCTTTACACTCTTTGAGCCCCGCCCTTCTCCTGCCTCCCTGAGGGACTCCAGCACCCCCGGGCCCTCGCTGTGGCCAGCTCCTCTGTGCCCCCTTTTCTCCCGGGGCTGTGTGCCTGGCCACCTAGCTCTTGCCCGTCCCTCCCACACCCTGAGTGGGAGTGCTCCACAGTTCTTCACGGGCCTTCCTCTCCCCTGCACTCCGCTTTCTTCATGTGGTCTCCCGGTTTCACGGACTGTCTCTCCTCACAATCTCCTGTCCCAGAACTCTCTCTGGAGATCCAGGTCGACGGCTCTGTTCTCTGCAGTGGTCATCTCCGCCAGAGACCCTGTCACCACCTAACAGGGCGGGTCATAGTTGGACGATGTCTCAGTTTTGTTGGGGGAAAAAAAGTAGGGAGTTATAGGAAGTCTTCTTTTACCCCAGCCTGGCTTCAAAAGGGATCCACTGAAACACAGAATCTTGAGAAAAGCAGTGAGCTCTCGACCCAACCTGTGGAAACTTGGGACAGACAGTCGGTGGTGAACAGCTTTTCTTTACGCCAACAAGGAGACGAAAATTAAACAAAGGGCTTTGATTAGCTGGTTAATGAAGTCCAGACAAGCTCCCAGTGAAGCTAAGTTCAATGCCCTTGTCTCGATCCTAGTCTTTTATGATGTCTTCCAACTCAGGGTAATTGGATTGTTCAGGCTGGATGGCGAAGACTACACTTTGAGGGACCATTTCTATAGTTTGTCACTAGAGAGGTTTCTCTGAATGCGTAGAGCACCAGGCCGGGTGACGGGCATACTCTATTCTTCTGTGTGTGTTTAACATCTTTTATAATAAAACTCTAAAGAAGAAATAGCATCTCTTACTAAAAACAAAACAAAACAAACACTAGTCTGTCTGCATCCTTAACCTACCTCCTGGTTTGGGAGAAGGGCCTGGCCGAGCGAACGTGACTTGTGCAGGAAACCGTGTGCTGTGAAATGTGTAACTGTGCACCGGGGCTGCAAGTGACATCATCAATGAATTATGTTTCTTTGTGCTCCTTTTCCTTGTGCCTCTAACCATATATGTATATGAATGTGCGTGCACGCTCTCTGCGAGTTTCTGAGCACAGAGGAAGTGGTTCAATCTGCTTGTCTCCGAGCAGCTGCTGCCTTTTAGAATAAAGAGACTCTGCCTGGTTTCTGATTCAGATGCAATATGAGACTTGCTTTCATCCACCACGGCTAAATTTAAACGCCTGCCTTCTCCTCCTGTGAAACTTAATCCTCCTTCCCCATAACATTGTAGGAAAAAAAAAAAAAAGCCCTGGCTTTCACATGGTGTTTAGGTTAGAGCTGCAAGAGGAGTTTGAAGTGCTGACTACGAGAAACATCAAGGAGAGAAGGCAAACGGCGTGGAAGCCGGCCGCAGCCCAGAGGCTCCTCGTGAGGGAGGGAGAGGCTGGGCAGCGCGCGTGGGCGTCCAGGCCGGGGGGGCCACGCGTCCGAGGACTACGTGCGCGCTCCCGTTTCCTCGCCCGCGACCTCTCTTCCTTCCCGCCCTTCTCCTGCGCCTGTCCTCAGTTCAGCGGAACGAGATCACTTTTCTTGGTCCATACTTGAGGTGCTCACCGTTATCCATGTGCACATTCACCCCCTTTGTTTCCATTTTTATTTCGATATAATTTCAAACAGACAGAAAACCTGTCCAGATGGTGTTCGGAACCGCCACATACCCTTGGCCCTCACCCTGCTTCTATTTTCTCTTTCTCTGTTTTTCTTGCCAGAGTTTATCAATTTGATTAATCTTTTCAAAGAACCAATTTTGGTTTCCTCTATTTTTGTTGGTTTTCTATTTCTCTGATTTCTGCTCTTGTTTCGATCATTTTCTTTCTTTCTGTGACTTTGGGCTTTAAGTTTGTTCTTTTTCTAGCTACTTAAGGTGAAAAGCTAGATCACCAATTCAAAGCTTTGTTTCTGTAATATAAGCATTTGAAGTTAGAAATTTCCTTCTAGACATAGCCTGGCCTGCATCCCTCATGTTTTGATATGTTGTGTTATCATGATATTTCAGTTCAAGAAGATATTTGACATTTTTCCTTGTGGTTTCTCTTTTTGGACTCATGAGTTAATTAGTAGTGTTTGTTGTCTGACTTCCAAGCACTTGGGTCTCTTCCAGCTTTCTTTTTATTGTTATTGCTGATATAATTCCATGGTCGTTACAGAACATATTCTGTAAGATGTCTAGTCCTTTAATAGTTATCAGCTTATTTTACGGTCCGTCTTGGGGAACGTCCCACATGTCCTTGAAGAAAAAATGCGTTTCCTGTGGTTGCCGGGCAGAGCGTTCCGGACAGAGGGGAGACAATGTGTCCACACAGCGCGGGCCAAGCCCCAGCCTCGGCCTGACCCAGAGGGCGTTTTGAAGGATGAATTACACCTAGGGGTTCGTCTCCCCGCAGACAAGGGAGCCGTGTTCTTCCTCCTGCACCAGCGAGAGGAGGAGGGACATGCGGACTCCCAGGCAAGTCACCCCCTTTGTGTGCTGGCATGCAAAGCAGCCCTGGTAGCCCAACCCAAGAGTGATTTTTCTGAACAAAATCATGGGGAAAAGCCACTGAAAACAAAGGGCGCAGAAGCTGCAGGGTGACTGAGCAGAAACCGTGG
Organism: Tonatia bakeri; assembly: GCA_004024845.1. Taxonomy (NCBI): domain Eukaryota; kingdom Metazoa; phylum Chordata; class Mammalia; order Chiroptera; family Phyllostomidae; genus Tonatia; species Tonatia bakeri. The sequence continues at coordinate 44,358 of PVIA01007303.1, forward strand.
AAGAGATTGTGATATTATGACTTATGGTAAGAAATACATATTTGGTATTTGTCCCTATTCCTGGCCAGAGCTCTTAAAATCCTTGGAATTTCTTAAGTGACAAAGATGATAAAGGTGTCTTTTAAAGTTGTGTTGATGTGGTGACTTGGGAAGCCTCTAAGTCACCGAAGGGTGGGCTGGTGAACTTGGAGTCCCACCCACCGTCCTGAGTCACCCATGACCAGCGATTTAATCCATGGTACCTCTGTTATGAGGCCTCCATAAAAGTTCTAAAAGGCCCTGGCTGGTGTGGCTCAGTGGATTGAGTGCGTGTTGTTAACCAAAGGGTCACTGGTTCGATTCCCAGTCAGGGCACATGCCTGGGTTGCAGGCCAGGTCCCCAGTAAGGGGTGCACAAGAGGCAACCACACATGGATGTTTCTTTCCCTCTCTTTCTCTCTCCCTTCCCCTCTCTCTAAAAATAAATAAATAAAATTTAAAAAAATCCTAAAAGGGCAGGGTTCAGACACCTTCCTCCGGGCTGGTGAACACGTGGGGATATGGGGACAGTGGCACATGCTCAGAGCGCAGGGAAGCTCCACACCCCTTTCCCACACCTGCCCTATGCGTGTCTCCCATCTGACACTTCCTGAGTTATATCCTCTTATAATAAACGGGCAATCTAGTAAGTAAAATGTACCTCTGGTTTCTGTGAGATGCTTTAGCAAATAGTTGAACTCCAGGGGTGGGTCATAGTCAGTAGGCCAGAAACACAGGTGACAGCCTAGACTCACGATTGGTGTCCAAAGGTGGGAAGGCAAGTCCTGTAGGACTGGGCCCCTAACGTGTGGGACCTGACTCTGTCTCCAGGTAGAAAGTGTCAGAAGTGTGTTGAACTGTAGGACAGCCAGATGGGGTCTGAGAGTTGCTTGATGTGTGTTTGGGGGAGGGGACACATTAGCATTGGCATCAGAGTTAAAGGGACCCAGGGGTTATAGGTGAATCACCAGGAGCATTTGCTATGGTAGGACACTTCAGAATGGAAGGCCTTGACCCACGTAAAAGAAAACGCTTTGCACTACTTAAGTGGAATGTCATTTAATATATGCTGTCTTTTAAGTGGGTTTCTTGGGAGTGTAGTATGAAATTTCACAGGCCAACTGATTAATATTTCAAGATGAGAAAGTCTTGTCTGTTTGAAAACCATGTATCTTACACTTGCGAGAACAGAGGCTAAGGTCCAGGCTGTGTGATTCACATTTCTGCACGTGTTGAGGCCAATTTCAGTTTTCAAATTCCCTTTTGCTATTTCACCCCCATGGCCGACTCTCCAGGGAAGTCAGTGGTGAAATTCTTGCTGCCTCTGAGGGCGTCACCGACTTCCTTTCCGTTATATTAAAGGAGAGGGGTATTTCAAATCTGAGTGTGAAAACTTTCCACAACTCTTCAATGAACACAGTTATAGTTTTGCACAGTGTGATATTTCTGTATATTCTGTGAATGTGCATTTCTGTTTATGTGATCAGTGTTTGTTCCTCTGGATGAAATGAAACAGAGTAATCTTACTGTGGACTGGGCCCTTCCATTGCCTGCTTTGTAGACGAAAAAGGGGCCACACAATAAACCCGACTAGTTCAGGGGAGGCAGCACGGCGAGCCTTACAAACCCAGAGTCCAAAGTAACCGCCAGGGTGGCCTGAATGTAAACATTCCTGACTAAAAACAGGTAATGCTGGCGGTCACGTCCTAGACCTGTACCTCCCCTGACAAAGGTCAGTCTTTAACTTTGAAATTGTCTGTTGCCTTTGTACGTCTGAGATAACATACTTTTGAAATGTCAGCGTAATCTTTGTTTCCAGACCCTCGGAGGCACCACCGCATGGGACCACATGACCTCACTGTTATCTCGGTGGCAGCGTGCCCTCCACTGCCCACACTCACCACCCCATACCTGCCCCGTACCCGCCCGTGCAAAAATGCCTGTTTTTCTTTTTACCCATTCTCAGAGATTTCCCCTCTTTGCTTCCCTTGCCTCTCTAATCTACCACCCACGAATTTCACGGAACCCTTCCACACCTCTCCCTTTGATTCTAGTGTCTCAGATAAATTGCAAAACTACCATTCTTCAGAGCATTTTCTCATCCTGTTGAGATTTTGCTTCCTGGCAACTGTTTTTAGTTTGGCTCCAATAAACTCTTATAAGACTTTTTCCTAGGTTGGATGTTCTTTCACTGACAGCTTAAAAAATGGCAGGGATGACAATACCATGATCCGCAATGGAACATGTTGGAACACACTAAAACTTTGATCAGACTTCCTGTCATACCCCCTCTACTCACATGATCCATTCCACGGATCATATGATCAAAGTGAAGGTGAAGATTCTTGGGCGCCACCAAGTGGCTGCCAGGGATATACCCAAGGTGCTCTGGTTGAAGACCCACTCCCTCTGCAGATTTCTCCCCTGAATTTGGGGCCCCTCTCGGAGCAGAGGACACCCAGAACAGTTGTCAGAGGAGCCCAGCTGGGTTCCAGGAAAATCAGGTATGGCCCTGGGAAGAGAGAAAACGGTTGCAGTAGCCAAAAGCATTTTCAGCTGGAGCATCTCATAATCTTAAGACAGTTGGAGATTTATTTCTCTTTGTTTTTTTCCCCAGTTGGCCATAAATACGAAGAACTCGAAAGTCAGCTGGAATCAATGAAAGCAGCGGCAGATTTATGAGCAGGTACGTGTTTGGAGGGAAGCGGTTAGTCCACCACCTGTGCAGATGGCGGATATCAAAGGGGAACGTTACCCTGCCCCATGCTCCGAAACCCAAGAACAGATCTGTCTACGCAAAAGACGACAGGAAGATGTCCGTGAGGCCAACCCGGGTTCTGTCAGGTGGCCCATCACTCTGCACATCAGCTGAAAATCGAATGCACCCGTCGGGGGTCCTGACGGAAGACAGGTGGCACACCACAGGGGGCATTTGAGAGAGGCTCGTGAAGGGCCTATTTACACAGTCATGGAGCCGGGTTTAGAGAACCAGCCAGGGATGGCACTAACCACAGAGGGAAGCTGCCCCACACCTGAGGGGGCAAAGGGAGGGAGTGGTTACTGGGACCTTGGACTCTGGCCCTTGTAAAGGAACACAGCTGCTCTTGAACCACAGCACGGCTCTCTCCTCCTATCCTTTGACCGACAGCTGGTGCGTGCCGCTGGCCAGATTTTAGAAGGCATGCTTTATCTGAACTGGAGGACCCTCCCTTCCCCCAGGGAAGCAGACAAGACAAAAAATGGAAGTTTCCAGCAAGATAGATATTCTAGCCGCAGAACACAGGCTGGAGGCACCCCTGGCGCTACCAACTGCAAGGACAATTATAATAGACAGTAGGGAGTTGTCTCTGCTGCCCTTCACACAACAAGGGTAATTTTTTTAGTGGAGGAAAAGAAGGAAGTGCTTACTAGAACCACACATACCTGTCGCTGGGGCCGACAGGACTCGTTTCGGGGGGAGAAAAAGCCTTTTAGACGTTAAGACCTAAGTAATCATTTAATGTTATTAGCCTGTGTTAGCTGCTGTAGAGGCTTTTTATTGGAAGAATAATTTAATATTTACTGTCGCTAAAAGCCAGACATGTCCCAAAGGGTTTGTATTTGTGAAACTGGGGTGAGCCCGTGTCGCTTGAGGATGGCTACTCGTCTAGACGAAAATGAGTCTCTCTATTACTGTCATGCCCAAGTAACGGGCTTTGGACAGGCTTAAGTAATTTATTTAGAGGCTCTGTGGTCCTTGAGGGCACAAAAAGAAAGGGAGATTAAGAAATCTCATTTGAGGCCTTTTAGTGAGCAGGAGGCCAATAGAAAACTATCGTATTGGATGAGAACAGTTTCCAGGAAATACTATGTTATTTAATTTGCTTTAAGAATCAGTACAGGAGTTCTAAGCTGAAACTGCAGATTAAAAATGCACATTTAGGTCCATTTCCTCTAAAATCCCCACGAAAGCCACAGTAAAATATTTATTTTTTTTAAGATTTGATCTATTTATTTTAAGAGGGTAAGGGAGGGAGAAACATCTATGTGTGGTTGCCTCTTGTGCACCCCACACTGGGGACCTGGCCCTCAAGCCAGGCATGTGACCTGACTGGAAATCGAACCAGCCACTCTTTGGTTCACAGGCTGGCACTCACTTCACTGAGCCACACCAGCCAGGGCAAAAAAAATTTTTTTAACTACAGTAAATCCACAAGGATGAGGAGGACAGAGGAGACAACAGTAACAAAATGTGGAAGCTAGACAGCAGAAGAGAAATGCTAACTGTTGCAGCAGATGCAGGAAGGGACAATTCCTGGGCTAGTGGTGGGCAGACCTGAAAACCAAGCTGTCTTATAGCGTGGAACCCTAAGAAGCGTAACCACTGGCAGAGCCAGGCGTCCCCGGCACTGGGAGGAGAGGACCCTCTGAAGTGACAAGGAGCAAGCAGACCTGTGCACCCCCTTGGCTGCTGCACGCCTTCGGGCTTTGGTTTCCTGTTACTTCATTCATTAGGGCGATCTTTTCTTTCGATTGTTTAACACATCTTCTTTTCGATTTTTTAACATATTTATAATAATTTCCTTAAAATCTTTGCTAAATCCAATATCTGGACCGTTTTGAGGTCAGTTTCCATCGACTCCCTGTCATTTTTACTACGGGCGCGTTTTCCTGTTTCCTTGCATGTGTAGGGATTTTGGATTATTCAATAGACCGTTACAACCTCTACTGTTTTGTATTTTTAAAATTCTGTACTTCTGATATGAATAGGTAAATTCTTAAATGTGCAAACGTCAGAAGATTAATTAAAGGATGTACAAGGAAGTCTGCTTCCTTCCCCCTCTATCCATTCCCCCCTCCCCAACATGTATCCATGGTAATTAGTTTTTTAATTGACAGGAAAGTATAAATGCACGTAAACACATATAATCACTACTTTCTGCACAAATAGTAGTATACCATGTTTACTATTTTGCACCTTGCTTTTTTTTTTTAAGTATGAAAGGGTATTGGCTCACATAACTGAGAAGTCCATGGCATGGCTAACAACACGGCAGGATCCTGGGCTTCAGTCAGTCATATTAGAACCATTTATTTCCCCTTTTCCTCTCTTGCCTGCACTCTCCTCTGTGGTGGCTTTATTCTCAGGCTAGCTTCTGCCATGCCCAGTCCCAGCTGCATGAGGACATCCTAACAGCTTGGGAACCCCAGCAGAAAGCACATATTCCCAGGAAAGTCTAACACAAGTCTTGGGGACAGCTCTCATTGGACGAGCTAGTCACAGGCCCATCGCTGAGCCAATCAGAGGCCAAGCTGGTGGGCTGTGCTGACTGGCTAAGTCTAAGTCACAAAACCACCTCTGAAACCCTGGACTTGAGCATCCAGTCCCACACTGGCATGAGCCACAAGGGCTGGGAGTTGGGGAGAGGTGGCGCCCCAAGGAATAGCAAGGTGCTGTGAGCAGAAGCTTCTCCACTGGTGAAAGCATGTCTACCACAAAAGGTGCTGTTTTGTTTTGGGGCTTTTGACTCTTACATGCCTGGAACCTGCTGGTGTAGCTGAGGCCACTCCTGCTTCCTAGCTCTGGCCTCTTGGAAAATGCCCCAGTGTGTAGAGTGGCTGCCCTAACAGTGTTTTGTTTTTGTTTTTTGATCCTATATTTGTCCACTTGGCATCTATTAACCATAGGGCCAAACTAATATTTCCTGTGATGCTGCTTCTGCAAGCGTGGCAAGTCTTAACTACAAACCATCTAACTAATCCTAGGTCCATACCCACGGCCACCTCGCCTGTCACCTCCACACACCACTCTAGTATTCCCTGCCCTAAATCAACTCAGGGCCAGAAACCAAACATCTGGGGAGAGACCCTGGGCCCTAAATCTTGCTGGAATTACTCAGCCTAGGAGTTTATCAGGGAAACACTCCAAAGGAACAAAAAAAAAAAAAAAAAAAAAAAAAAAAAAGGGAAATGGTCAGAGACAGGAAAAAACTTTACCTGCCTACAGACACAGGTGCGTCGCTGTTCTAAAAGATTTTTTTAAGAGGAAAAAAGGGTTCATGGAAAGAAAGGGACAAGCCCTGGCTGGTGTAGCTTAGTGGATTGAGCACAGGCCTGTGAACCAAAGCATCACCAGTTCGATTCCCAGTCAGGCACATGCCTGGGTTGCAGGCCAGCTCCCAGTAGGGGGTGTGCTAGAGGCAACCACATATTGATGTTTCACTCCCTTTCTTCGTTCCTTCCCCGTCTCTCTAAAATAAATAAATAAAATCTTAAAAACAACAAAAAAGGGGACAGATTAGGCCAAGGAGGGGAGCAGCTGCTATCTAGAAGTACTAGGCCCTCCTTGCTTCCTCTTCCCTTTTATCAGCCTGAAACAGAAACTAAAAAAACCCACAGCTTCAGCGGCTAAAAGCCATATAACAGATACATGATATATGTTTATGTGATCTGTAACTACCTTCAAGCAAAGATCCTTAATTTGGCCCAATTGGAAATCCAAAATTTATCTACTAATTTATAGAAGAAGATAAAAAGGGTGCTGATTGGCTTTGGTGCGCCTGCAACCTAGGTTCTAAATTAACTGCACCAATTGACAAAACTTTATGGACTTAGTTATTATGGGAGCTCAGATCATAGCTGTACCTGGGGATCCCATTACATGTAAACCTTGTGCCCCTCTAATCTTAAGAAAGTAACTACAAGAGACGAAAAAATAGGAATGCCCCAGTTTATAGCCTTGCCTGAATTCCCCATACTGACAATACCCATAGCTGGAAAAATATCCCACATTGGACCAGCACAATGAGTAATATGTTACTAGTAATATGCGCCCAGTTAAAATAGTTAAAATGGCCGAATATAAAACAGGGCCTTCGAGGATTAAAACTTATTATACAAAACCTAATTAATGAAGGGGTGATTGGCCCACTGCTTTTCCACTGGAAAGTCCTAGGGCTGTCTTAACAAAACACCACAGACTGGGCCACTTAGACAACAGACATTGATTTTTTTTCTTGCAGCTCTGGAGGCTGCGAAGTCCAAGATCAAGGTGCTGACTTGTTCAGCTTCTGGTTAGGCCTCTCTCCCTGGACTGTTGACAGTGGCCTTCTTGCTGGGTCCTCACATGGCCTTCCCTCTGGTAGCATAAAGAAATCTGTCTCTCTTCTTCTTACAACACCACCAGTCCTAGCGAATTAGGGGCCCATCCTTACTTGAGTTACCCTTCATAAAGGTCTTGTCTCCAATACAGTCCCACTGGGAGTTGGGACTCTGACATGTACATTTTAGGAGGACACGAACGTTCAGCCCATAACGGGAGCCCCATGGTGGATTACTACATCAATGCTTTGGTCCCATCCATTAGGGCCTCCATACCCAATATCCGACATTAAAAGCACTGACTCATCTCTCAGGTGGGAGGACACCTCCTGAAAGCCGTACCTAACCTCCAGGTCTGCCTCTGTGGCCCTCCTGGCGCTCCCATATCTGTCCTTTCTTACAGCTCTGTCGTCATTACTAGGGTAAAAGTGTCTGCCTCTTTCTAACAGGTGTCTAACATACTGTGAGCTCCATTAGGAAGTTCTCCAGAGCCGAGCACAACGCCTGGCACTGGATAAGGATGCAAAGTTGAAGGAAAGTGAAGAAACAGGCAAGAAGAGGGTTCTGGTCGTGTGTAAAGCAGCCATTTCAGTTGAATGTCATCCTTCCTTGAGTTCTGAGAGGGTCCTACTTAAATGTACGCGGTATCCTTTGAAGTCTAAGTGTTAGCGGCTTTCCTTTAGGCTATTCATAGCTTGAACCCTGTCTCTATCCTGCTTCCTACTTGGCCATTTTTGCTATTAAATATCTGCTTAACTTTCTCTGGTTTTGCTTTTTTTTTTTTTTCTATAGAGTTATTTAACAACGGGTTTTGTTTGCCAGCATCTGTTTTTGTAAAATTTAAAAACTGGCAGACTTCGCACATAAAAAAGGGACAAATCTTCGCCTTTTCCTTAAAAAGAGTAATAAATAAAGGAAGGCATTTAAAAACGGAATGGAAGATTTGGAATGACTGGGCCAGAGTCTCGCGAGGCCGCAAGCAGCTGGAACCGCAGGTTGGCTTCTCACTCAAGTGCTGCACAGGCCCCTGGAGGAATCCGGGTTTGCGACCCCCCTCCCGGTTAATGACAACTTACTGTTGCTCGAGCGCGGCAGTACGGGTGAGGCGGAGGCCTGCGTTACTAAGGGAGAGGAGAGGCCACCGGAGCCTCAGAGGGTCAGACCCAAACGGCCCCGGGCCCAGAGCCTCTCTGCCTGTAGGAGCCGGCAAGTCTCAAGCCCCCCACAAACCCCGGGGTTCCCAACCCCACCGCAGTCCGCGATCCCGTTGCCTGTTTTGTATGAAAAGCCTTTACCAACACCAAGAAACACAACAAAAACTGAAGAGTCCCAACTAGCACAGGAAACCCGGGGTTTCACCGTAGTCAGCTGACACGACGTTGTGAATTATGATTGGGCTTGAGAACACGTGCTTCCTTAGCGGCGCGTGGTGGCCCCGCCCCGGAAGCCGAAGGGGGCGAGGACGGGTGCCACGGCGCGACGGTATTGGTCGGTTTCCTCAGGGCGCAGCCAATCGGAATCCGTTGACACTGGGCGCGAAGTGAGCTGGCGCGCGGCGCGCGGATTGCGGAGGCGGCGCGGGGAGTTTGGAGCCCGGTTCCGCCAGCTCCGAGCCTCAGGGAGAGGTGAGTGCGGCGCGCGGACTCAGGGCCGGCCCGCCCCGCCCCAGCGCAGCTCGTCTTCCCGGCCCGGCCGGAGAGGGGGGCTTCGCCCACTCCTCCGTTGCTCGCCCCAGCTCGGCGCGCTGAGCCCTGTTGTTTCGCGAGCTGCCTGGGAGGCAGCGGAGAAGGTTCCCTGAAGGGAACGGGCCCGGGGCGGGGGTGCGCTGGGCCGGAGCCGCCCGGGGCGTTGGGGCCGAGTCGGCCTAGAGCCACTGACCGCGGTGTCCGCCTCAGAGTAGTCACCGGCCGGGCCCAGCCCAGGGCATGCCCCGTCCCCATTTCCCTCCGGAGGGAAAGCCAGAACGCTGCTCCGTTCAGTGGCCTTCCACAGCCGGCTGCTGTGTTTTGAGTGTCGCTGTGTGCCACGTGTTTGGCATCCATGGACTGACAAGTGTAGCGTCGCGAGCCCGCAGCAAAGGGACGTCGGTCGGATGTCCGGGTTCGAATCCCCGCTCCTCCACCTTCCGCTCCCCTCTGGCTCCACTGTCACTTCAACTAAGTGCCTCGATTTCCTTCCGATGCGTAGGCGGAAAGATCCTGGGTTGTTTTGGGGGGACGGGGGAAGGTAACGAGGAATCTGGATTAAACGATTTAGTAAACGCAGTAAATGCTTCGAAGAGTACTTGGCCGTATAGTAAGGGTTCCGTTTTCGCTACTCAGCGAAGTGGGTCGAACTGCCCTCCTGGAGCCGCTGCGGCAGAGACGCTGTCCGTGCTGAAAGCGCTTTTGGTGATCACGTGCTGGAGACAGGATTCGGACTGAGCGCTGACTCCAAAGCATCTGCCTCCATCCACATCAGGCTGTCGCCCGTTGCCCTTAGGTGTCCCAGAACGGTGGCCCCCAATGCCCTAGATGGAGAAGGTGCCTGCCAAGCTCCGCGAGCCACCTGCGTGGGTAGCACAGGTGCCCCTGTCAAGGCTAAGGGAGAGACTGAGTGGGGGATCAGAAATTGGAAAGGGGGAGGCAGGTCTTCTGTGTGGGGAAGAGTAAATAGAAGGAAACTGAACCAAAATTTTGTCCGCAGGGCCGCTGTCAGAAGGTGGCTTAGAGCCTCCTGGAGGGGAGACCCTCTGGAGAGGTCGCTGGTGCCTTCGTTGTGCTGAGGAGGAAACCCCGAGTTTAAAAACTGGGCGAAGGCCGTGCTATGGGGTGTTCATACAGTAACGGGTCTGCGGGCGAATGACACGCACCCGCTTTAGGACAGTCAGCACGATCTGTGAGGAGGGAAGGGGAGGAGGCAGAAGGGAAGCGAGTGGGATTTTAAAACATACTTGAAATGTTTTATGCTTTAAAAGAGAGAACTAGGACAGAAGTTAATTTCTTAAGTTCGGTTGGTGGGTATATGGATATTATTTTATTTCGTGTATTTTTCTGTGTGTTTAAATATTTAAAGTCCAAAGAAATAGCTCAATATAAATATATATTAAATATATTAAGTATATATTTTAGTACCTATGTATTTTTTATTTTAATACATATGTATTTCTTTTTTAAACATATTTCTTTTATCGATGATGACTCCCTCAAATAAAAAGAAAAAATATATATATCTTTTAAGGAAAGAAAGGATAGAACAAAGAGGTCCAAAGTAATTGCAAAATACTCTTGGGAACTAAATGCTGAAAGCCCCAGTGTGTCTCCATTGCCCGGCAGGAACCATTGCACAAGTGTGTTGCACAAATAGTGTGCAGACTCCCCTTTCTGACAGCCTCTGCCCTGATTGGAAAGTTCTGCTTGTCTCAAGCTTGTCTTTCATATTTCCAAATGTAGTAAGTGTAGTTGCCTTATACTCTTATGCCTGCTGCAGCTTGCTTCTGCTACAAGTAGTTTTCATTCCTTTTTCCCTGTGTGCTTGGCTGTTTTTGCCTGTGTTTGGTACACACCGTCTCAAAAAATTGTTTGCAGGCATTATTTAAGACCTAAGGTAAAAGGTGTATTCCTCCTGAGATGTGCTTGTGCTTGCTTCTGCCAGGTGCCTTGGAGTTAGAATCACTTTAATTAGAATTCATGACTTGAGGGTTTGTGTGTGTGTGTGTGTGTGTTTATGCTTGTATAAAAATTGGGTTGAAAAGATCCTTGGGCTTGTGGTTTCAAGGTCTGTCCCAGTCAATCCCTCAGCAACTACTAATTTTACTTATACACAGGCACCTGGGGATGGAAGTGGGGTTTAATTTTGGTTTATCTTTTTTCAAGTGATACGGTCCTCTAAAATGGGGAGGTGCCTTTAGACACGCAAGGATTGTGGTCTTAAAATATTCTCCATTTAATTTTTAAAAATCAGGGCTCTCTGGGGACAAAAAGAGAATAAGCCTGAGGTACCTTTTCATCCAGGACAGTGAGGAGACTCTCAGAGACTACCAAGGTCATGTCAAATGGAATGAAGAACCAACCTGTAAAGGTTCCTACTGGCCTAACATGAACCAGTTTGAGAATCAGTAAAAGTGATAACTGTATTGGGTGGAAACGTATAAAAATATGTTTAATCCATGGGTTTATAATGATACTAAAAAACCATTGGTCACCATTGGAGGTCGTCAGAGTATGAACTCATTATTTTGAAAATTAACAAATAAAGGAAAGGAATTGAACATTTATCCTGTCTCTTGTGTGAGTGTACTGCTGGGTAACAGCACAGTCAGTGGCAGTAGCTTTCTCTTGATAGAAATACACAGTGGGATAAATGTAGGTTTACAGTTGTTTGTATAGAAAATAAATAGTAATACAAAGATAAACTCTTTTGCATACTCATAACTGTAAACCTACTTTTGCCCCACCCTGTATTTTAGCTAATGACGAATAAAGGAATGACAATGAAAATATCACCATTTTGGGGGGTCAGCTTCCAGAACGGTGAAGTGAGGATCTTGGGGTGTGCGTAGATGGTAATGGTAATAACTCTATTAAGATGTAGTTAAGGTGGCTTAAGCTGTACAGTATTTTAGGAAGTAGCTCAGCAATTTCAGTGTGTTCTCCAAGGGGAAAACACGGTTGGTAAAAGTATTCTTTCAGGTTGAACTAAGGAATGGTGTCCTGCTGGTAAACCGTTGCTTCCATGGGTGGTGCTCTATCTTCTTTCCCCCCTTGGGCAGAGAATTCAGTCATTCACTTGTTCTTCGGGTTCAGTAGGCTTTGAGTATTTTCTCCCACCTCCCTCCCTGTCCAGTTTCTATTTATTCTTTGAGCCCAGACCAGGTACCATTTTTCTGCAAGCCCTTTCCTGTTAATCCCTTCCCTAATGTATTTTGTGCTTATTTAAGCACTGGGGGGGAAAGCAGGTCTGTTTGGTATTCAAGTGAGCCTTCAGTTATTTAAAGATTGTATATTTCAAATGTTGCCAGTTGTATATGTCAAAACAATTTATTGACTAAAAAAAGCCTCATTACTTTGTGCACAAGTTGGAAGAGTTCTCTACCTGCTTTGTTCTCCCAGTCCCCTCAAAATATGGTGATTAATGCAAAGTAATAACTCTCCTGATCTTTTTTCCCTCTCTTTTTAGGATCATGGCTGCTGTTCCTCAAAATAATCTACAGGAGCAACTGGAACGTCATTCAGCCAGAAAATTGGACAATAAATTAAGTCTTTCGAGAACAAAACCTTCGTAAGTGTTTTGGTTGTTTTGTTGTTACACAGGCACTAACACGGTGTCATACAAATGTGATATCTGCCCTTTCAACCCTGCCATTGTACAGATGAGTAAGTAAAGCTGTGAGGTCAGTGATTTTCCCACTTTGCCAATTGATGGCAGAGCATGTGTTTGCAGAACCAGGTAATAAATTGTTCAGCCCGACTGCAGCTTCAGACACATAACACTTGCTCAGTAAATATTTGTTAAATGAATAAATAATGAGTCTTTTTGTAAGTTTGGGCAAATGGGTATTTTTAATATTTTAATATAGTTTTATATCCTTTCCAAAAACAATTTATAAGGAAACTGTAGCTCTCTGGTTCTATTTTCTCCCCTAAGCTACACCCCAAACTCCTAATGATACCTAACAATAGTGCATATTCCTTATTGTAGTCTTAACCAGGCTCTGGACTCGGCACTTGGCTTCATAGTTGCCACTGACCTTTCTGTCACTAGATCTGGAGATGCCCAGGACTCTTGCTTTCCTCCAGATCTCAGTATAGCGAGCAGGTTTTAACTTTTTCCCCTGTAAAACTTTTATCAGAGTAGCAACAAGCAGCCACATTTGAGTCGCTCCTGTTTTTCGCTTATGCTGTCCCTCCCTCTGGAAGTGCTGTTAATTCAGGACTCCCAGCCCGAGAAATAAAGTTGCGGGAATGGCCTGGATAGTTAGCCCCTGACTAGGAAGGACCAGAGCACACAGGGTATAACTTAAGTAAATTTTTAAATCGGAGAGGGAAACAGAGACTTTGCTCACTGGTGCTACAACGAAGGTAAGTTGTATAAATCAGTAAAAGTTACAGAGTTTTGTGTAGTTGGTGGGTTTCTTAAAATTTTCCTAACTTGGGTTTTCAATGTGTCCAGTGCTTTCACTTTCAAGAAGAAAATACCCTCAGCCAACGATGTGTCTGTGACCAGTGTGTCGGTGGCAAAGACGCCCGTGTTAAGTGATAAAGACGTGAATGTTACTGAGGACTCTTCCCTCATTGAAACTTCCCCCTATAATCGGCAGACGAGGATCTGCGACTTTAAAAATGCCACCACGGGGCAGCAAACCAGGAGAATTGGGTCAAAACCCTTGTTGCCAGATCCTGTGCAGGTCCCACGGGCAGTTTTACGTACTGCCCAGAGCACGCCGGTTATGAAGGAATCCCGTGATGCCACTTTCAAGAAATTAGAATTCAATTCTTCATCAGATTCTCTGATTGCCATCAATGATTGGGACGATATGGATGACTTTGATACCTCTGGAAATTCAAAGGCATTTTTTACACCAGTCAGAAGTCGCTTCATGAGAGTAAGCACTGCTCAGAAATCAAAGAAGCCTAAGAAAAGCTTCTTTAAAGCTCAGCTTCATAAAGCAAGTACAGGAAAGGCTGGTCTGACCCTTTCCTCCTCTGAGTGCAACCAAGGACGTCTGGCCGAGGAGCAGAAGGCCGGCCCCGAGTGGTGGAGTAGCGACGTGATCTGTATTGACAGTGGCCCCGACGGGGAGGAGGTGGCGAGTAAAGATGCTCAGGACAGGCCCTCGGGAAAACTTCACTCGGGGGAGGAGGAAGGTGAGAATTACTGTCTTATTTTTATTTCAATATATTGATTATATTTGTTCATTCAAAACTAGGCACTGGCCCTAGCTGGTGTGGCGCAGTGGACTGAGCGCTGGACTGTGAACCAAAGAGTCACAGGTTGATTCCCAGTCAGGATACATGCCTGGGTTGCTGGCCAGGTCCCCATCATGGGGCATGTGACAGACAACCACACATTGCTGTTTCTCTCCCTCTCTTTCCCTTGCCCTTTCCCTCTCTGTAAAAATAAATAAATAAAATCTTAAAAATATACTTTAAAAAAAAAAAACCTAGGCGCTGGAACAGGAGCAGATACGATGCAGCTTTTGTTTTAGGATCATCAGAGGCACTTGTTGAACAGTATGGTGATCACATGCTCCAGGCAGGGCATGCTGATGAAATGAGAGATTTTATTCTGCTAATAAAACTTTTAGATTAACACTGAGGCTAGCACTTTGATTTTCACGTGTGAAGAAAATACGGTCCACAGAGGTTAAAATGGCCTATCAGCGGCCTACGGGCTCGGTAAGTGGGAGCATTGGGAAGTGAAGCTAAGCCTTTCTATCATAATTCCTTTATGGCTTGCTGCCACCTAATATCGCTGTATGATAGATCTAATTATGCTATTAAACATTATAAACTACATTCAAACTATTTTCTGTTTAGGTGTCATAGTTACTAGATGTCCAGAACTTATAGCTAAGATTAGCCGTGTGTGGCAGTACCTACCTTATGAAGGAGTTGTGAATATGAGGCTCAAATTTTTAAGCACCTGAATCCCATTAAGGTTGCTGTAAGATGAGGACCAAAAGGCGATTCATAATGAGCAGAAGTATATTGTCGAATCAAATGTGTTGCTGTTGATAAAGAAAACATTTGGTAAAAGGCAAACTAAAGAGCAAGAACTTGACATTGTGCTTTTCCTCGTATTCAGGAGAGAAGCACGATTTGGTGGACCTCAGTCACTAGGAAGCCTTTGTGATAGAGTAGACGCAGTTCGTACGAACCACAGTGTCTGCACAATTATCAGATTCATTTGTCTCACTCCATCTTTATTTAAATATGAGCCAAAAATAGAAAAACAAAAATGCTAATGCTAAGTATGGGTTTCCTCATTCTACAAGAGACAGTCACCAGCATCCTTAAGCAGAACTTCGGCCTCAGTCCCGAGTTCACTGGACTTACTCCAGCTGACTCGATCATTTACAAAGAGTTAAGCCACCGCCCAGGGGGGAGAGGAGAGGAGAGGACTCACAGGGTGGTGCTTCTGTTGAGGACTTGCCCGAGGCACTCACCGTTCAGTGCTTACACCCTGTTCTTTCTGTCTCACTAGTTATTTAAGTAACCTGTGTTTATCAACTGTGTACTTCAGATAATACTGAAAAGGAAGAAAACTTGGAAGAAACCGAATTACATTCAGTTGAGAAATCTCCGTGTGCTGAACTTGATGAAGATGATTACAACATAGATTTTGTTCCTCCTTCTCCAGAAGAAACGACTTCCACCTCTTCTTCCTCTTTAAAGTGCTTTAGGTAGAATAATTAATAAGCATTATTGTTTGTTTCTGGAATATCTAAAATAATTTAGTTATGTAATATCATTTATGTATAATTTCATATTCTGCACAGTTTATATCCAAATGAAAGCTTCAGAAAGTCCCTGTTGATACATTTTATTTAATTGGTAGTACTCTACAGCTATAAAGTTCCAGCTGTAGAGTACTATCAAAGTTGTAATTACATGAGACCTTCAAACAATTTTACATAGTTGGTTTTAATGTGAGGAATATATTCCTAAAAATATTATATTGCCAAACTCCCGGACCTGAAATGACACAAAGCTAATTCCTTGTGTGGAAAGTGACTTGGTAAGTGATGTGTTTTTAACCCTACAGGACAGAATTGGCTATTGTATTTGACATGCACTGAATTTTAGCAAATTAGGGACATGGTGTGGTTAACTGGTAGTGTTATGGGAAAGAATACATTGCCCACACAGCTCATCAGTAGTTTAAAATACTAATAGGCATTGTTACCTCCATGTTCACCCCAACCTAAATCACAGTCCAGTTGAGTGGTGGAACATATACTGTGCTGTTAACCAATATTTTGATGAGAAAGAGATCCCTAAAGCATGTTGCCTTAATAAGGGAAGGCAGGCAGGAAGGAGGTGTTTGTGTGCATAATCTAGTTTCTCCCAGTTTGTGCTTTAACAGGTGTGGGGGGATGTTTGAAGAGGCAGGAAAGGTTGAAGCATGATTACTATTTGATGACAAAACTAAAAAACTGTTAACTGCTGCCCACGCTGCTTCTCCCTTCCGATAGAAATTCAGACAGAAATGCATGAAGTGGAAAACTCAGCAGGAGTTCACATAGTAGGGTGCAGATTCTAAGTCAGCGTCACCACTTAGCAGGAGCGGCAGCCAAGGCCCTGGAAGGCGCGGGGGTGGCCCGAGATGACGAAATTCCTGACGAATGAAGAAGGTGCAGCACAGTGCTGTTCCCTGGCTTTTTGTTTGCTTATGTGAAAGTGTGCCCTGCACCAATAGCACTGTGACCACACGATTCCTAACTCGTGGTTTCAACATTCCAACAAACCAGACATTTGGATTTTTCTTTACATGTGTATAATTTTTGCATTGCTGTGACCAGCATGTAACTATAATTTTTATCCTGCTGCTTTTCTCTGAGTATTATTTTTCAAACATTTTCCATATTGCTATCTAGTTTTTATTTTTATTCCATTAATGGCTATATAATATTGGGTGGCTGTACCATATCTAGCTGCACCCAGCTTTCCAGCACGTGGAAAGTGGTCACTTCTGAGGAAGAGCCGTGCTGTTTATTTCCCATTGCAGCCTCGTGTGCATGGCTGTACATGTTGTAACACAGATGGAGTTTTCACAAATGGCGCTTCACGTGCAGAGTACACTTGAATTTTATTTTTTGTTTTTGCTTTAAAATGCTGGTTGTGACTTCTGAATTGATTTCAGAGGTGTGAAGGTCAGGTAATATATAACAGAAAAGAGGAACAAATGTGCTTTTATAGCTGGCCTCCAAAATCTTCCATCATCGGGCCCCAAACTGCCGTTTAGCTTTATCGCTAGTTGTGCCCTTTGGATAACCCGGAGCTCCGATGGGCCCAGTGGGACAAACTGGGAAACACTGCTGAAAATGTAAGGCCTTTTCTTTATTATACCACCACATCGTCTCGTAAAGCACAGTTTTATTCCTCGCTTTCTGATTTAGTTGGAAGATTGCATCCTGAAATCCTGTTTGAGAAAAGTACAGTTGGCTCTTGGATATCAAGTGAATGGAATGTCTTTTTTCCCTTCTTCATAGTCCGTCACTTCTCATGTCCATCCTTCAGGGTTTCTGCCCGTCCCACCCCCTTTGCCGAGCCTTCGAGAGTTCTGGAAAGGGCTATCTTTCTTTGGATTACCACAGTGCCCTCTTTAACAATCATTACTGACTTTATTACTGTTGAGGTATTTTATATATCCGGTCAGACTGACCGTGTTTATAGCTGTTAATGTGTTTTTATGATGTGCATAAGTCAATTACGTGCACAGATGTACACACGAGACACGCTGGTATAAGAGGAGTCTGGATAAAATGCTTTGGAATCTAGGAGAGAGAGACGTTGGTGACCACCTGCTGGGGAAACCACAAAAGTAACACATGGGCGAGCGAGGAGGATGGGTGTGGCTGGAGGCTGGGATTGCTGAAAGGACGTCGTTGGAGGTGAAGCTGGAGAGTCTCTTGGGCTAGAAGACGAAAGACTTGGAGGTTTTAGAACAGAGGAGATAACAAGAACACGTCTCTCATGTTGTGTGTTGTGGGGGTGTTAGAGGAGAGGCGACACGTTCAACGTGCTCTACACGTCGGTTGGTTGTGTTTGTTGTGATTGGCAGTGTGTTGAAGGACCCTGACGCCTGCGGCAGGAAGACGGGTGATCTGAGCACGCCCGAGGACGCGTCTGGACTGGAGACAGTGCCCGCTCGGCCCTCGCCCCGCGGAACCAGCACAGACTGTGACGGTACGTACGACCAGTGTTCCAGACCTATCGCGTGTTTGAACTACTTATTTTGAAAACCAAGTACGGTTGTATTTTTACCTGTGACCATATAGTGTAAGATGACAAATTTATAGTTCCTTTTGCCCTAATGTAGAGTCATCCTCGTTCATTGGTTACAGCGTTTGTTTGAACAACTTGTAAACTGATGTTCAGCCCTGGCCGGTGTGGATCAGTTGGTTGGAGCTTCATTCCATAAACTGGAAGGTTGAGGGTTCAATTCCCAGTCAGGGCACATGCCTAGGTTGCAGGTTGCGTCCCCGGCTGGGGTTCGCGGGAGAGGCAGGCCATCGGTGTTTCTCTCCCTCCCTCCCTTCCCCTCTCTAAAATCAATAAGCACGTCCTCGGGTGAGGATAAAAAATAAATAAATAAATATTTCAAGAAATAATAATTTCATGTTCTCCCAAAGTAATTCATTCTCTATTTTGAAAACACTACTTGTTAGAAAATTATTTCTTGTACTGAGCCAAAATTTGCCTTTCTATAACTTAATTATTGTGAGGTAAGTTAAAGCTTCCAGAGGTTGCTGGGGATTTTTTGTTAAGCCCACATATTAGGTCTCCTAACTCCTCACGGATGTTGTTTTGTAGACACCCTCCTAGTTCCTCTTGTGCAGAGTCTGGGTTTGGATCTCAAAGTTTAATGCTTTTTCGTTTGTTGGATTTGTTTCTTAATTCCTTACATTTTTTATACTAAATATCTAGTATAAATAATCCAGTAATGTGATAAGACTGAAAAACAGCAATCTCCTTTCTCACTCTTAATTTCTCCTTCCCAGAGGTCTTTCAATCTACATATTTGTGCCCTGTTCCGAAAGTTTTTCTGGTGTTTCCTTTTATTCTTTTCCCCTTTACTCTTCCTGAAACGTCTATTCTTTGGATATTAGGGTTCCGCTAATTATCTTCCTATTTCCCATCTCTTGCTTCTCTGCTTTCTGGGAAATTGCCTCCATTTTGTCTTTAACTCTTCCATGGAATTTTTCATTTTTATCAATCAGTTTCCCAGAGCTCTTTTTCCTGTGAATACTTTTGTAATACATTCTACTCCTGTTTGGTGGGTGCTGTATACATGGGGGTGGGGTGCGCACACATGCATGGTGGTCTCTGTGGGTTGTTTCTGTTTGTTCCAGATTCTTTTTGGTTATTAAGTGCCTTACAATATTAACCAATTTAATCCTCACAATGGCCCTGTAGGGTAGTTTCTGTTATCCCCATTTTACAATAAGGAAACAGATGAAGGAGAGTTAAGTAATGACACACGGTCATAGAAGTAGACAGCAGCAGAGCTGGGATTTGAACCCGGCAGTCTTGAGGCGCTTGAGTTTACACTGATAGCCTCTGCACTGTAACGTTTCTGCATCGTTAAGTTCCGGAATGATTAGCTAGGACAGGGCAAGGACAGAGTCCTACAGGATGTTGTTGGAGGCCTCCCTCCCAGCGGACATCAGTTCTTGTTCAACCGGTTACAAATCTACTTCCATGCCATAGTTCTCTCCCGTGTCCTCGGGATGCAGTAGTCTTGGTTGTAGGACCCAGAAGGTCAAGGCCTGAGACAGCGAGAGGTATCCGATGGGACCCGGCTGTGCAGTGACGCCGACCTGAGACACAGGCCTGTGTCCTCCTGCCCCGGCTGTGTGGCCACGGCAGACGAGTTAAGCCTCTCTGGATTTCAGTTTCTTCTATAAAATGGGGAGAATAATAATTTAACTTGCTGAGTGGTTGTCAAGATTCAAGGTAGAGTACCTGGTGCACTGCAGGCCTTCGATAAAGGGTGGCTGTTGTGCCACTCTAGTAATCCTTTCAAAGAACGTAGTGCATTAAGATGGCTGGTTTGTTTTCGTGAACTTTTGCTAACTCTATAATTGTTTCCTCGGCTTCTTAGAGTTCACAAAGAAGCCATTTGATAACGTGTTCTAGAATTTTGCCTTGAATGAACATCAAGATCACCAGCTTGTAGCTTTTGGCACTCAGTACAGTTTTTTTTTGAAAATTAGAACAATGTTTGCCTGTCTTCACTCTTCCATCAACTTGACTGTTCACAAGAGGCCTCGAGTATCATCGAAATCTGTCTGCAGGTTTCCTCTGTGTTCCAGAGTGTGGTCTGTTCAGACGAGGGGACTCGAGCTCCTTTGCAGTGGCCCTGTCTGTCTCCGAGCCTGTGTTGGCTTTCGTTTCCTTCAGACCATTGTTTGTTCTCCTCTTTCCCACCTCGTGGCCATTCTCCTTGTGGATAAGACAGGAGTACAGGAGGAGTTCGGCGGTTCCACTTTTCCCTCTCACGCCTCCTGTTCCTGTTCACATCAGTCACCAGGAAGAGCCCGCAGTTTCCCACAAATGCTCGTTCCCACATGGCTCCGCACACCTCCTAATCTGTTCTCTCTTCCTCCTCTTTCTGCCCGCGGGACCCCTCCACTGCCCGCACTTGCTGTTCCATTTCTCAGCAGCCTCATTCTCCTCTCTGAACATTTTCTTCCCTTATTTCTCGGATCGTGTCCTGAGAATACTGTTTCCTCCGCGGCCCACCTTCACTTCTCGTGTCTCCTGTCTGCCTTGGGCCCTAGGGGTGGTGTAGGCATGTCACTGGCTTCCCTGACCCACTGGTTTCCTTTCCTTCATCTAAAGCCTCTCCTCCTTTGACTTTTTATTTTTCAGCTACATGGGTTAAACAAACAAATGAGGAGTGGGCTGGCTGGATTCAGATACCCAGACATTGTTAGCAGGAATTTCTCTCTCACACCTGCCTTCTCTGTACTGTTTGGTCTCATCTCCCCATCTCAGCCCTCCATTTCTGTTGATCTCTGTTTTCCGCTTCGTCTTATTTCCCCCAGAGGGAGGCTGTGTTTCCTTCTGTGGTGGCAGAGAGGGTCCCCAGCAGCCTGTCTGGCTCATTGGAAAGAGAGGTCTTTCTTTCCAGCCAGCCAGAAAGCTCGACCTCTTTCTCACTGAGCTCCCATACATCAGGAGCCCACCAAGGGAGTGGGGCGGGGAAGGGCCGCAGGGAGACAGGCAGGGTGCTGCGCTGGTGCCGCTGAAAGGGAGCCCGGGCGCCGGGCAGACTGGAACAGTGGTGGTCGGAGGGGGGTTCCTGTGTAGCCCTTCATGGTATACTTGGTGAGATTCACACCTAAAAGTGAGTAAAAAATGAGAGTAAATTGGTAAGGCTTTATTTTCCAATGTTACCCTTGGAGAACTATTATGAATTAACATGAAATCAAATGATAGCCCAGTTACGAGCTCTTATGATTTAGAAGAGACAATCTGATTTCCAATTATTTCATAGTGTCCTGGCTGGCGTAGCTCAGTGGATTGAGCATGGGCTGTGAACCAAAGCATCGCAGGTTCGATTCCCAGTCAGGGCTCATGCCTGGGTTGCAGGCCACGGCCCCCAGCAACCTCACAATGATGTTTCCCTCTCTCCCTCCCTCCCTCCCTCCCCTCTCTAGAAATAAATAAAATCTTTAAAAAGAAAGCAAATTACTTCCTAAACACAATATTTTAAAAAAAATGTTTCATAGGCAGTGAATAAGGGCAGTATGAGGTTGTTTGTCGTCTTGTTCTTAAACTACTTCAGATTTTACGTGCCCGACTTTGAAAATCTTAAGTCTTTTGTGTTTTCAAGGGAAATTATTAACACCACGATTATTTTATAGCTAGGCAGATGAGTTTCCAGCAGCAGCTTATTCAAGTGATGGTCCGCATCTGTAACTTAGTTGACGCTATTCCTGATGATGAACTGAAAGCGCTGGATTGTGGGAATGACCTGCTCCAGCAGCGGGACATAAGGTGTGTTGGTTTTTCTCCTTCTGGAGTGGACCCAACTGCATTTCCATCACTCTACATGAGAAAGGTACAAGGCAGAAGTTTCAGGCGTTCTGAATAGGATAAATTGTCACTGTGTTTTAAATTTATTTCCTTTTTCAAATTGTTCCTTTAGTGTTTTTGTATCCAGATTTTTTTAATTGGAAGAAAGAGGGTGTATTTTGCCACAATTTGGGATGAGAACTAAAGCTATACTTGTGTGGCCTCCCATGGTAGACGACTCCCACTTCATATGGTGTTGTGTGTTTTCTTTTCAGAAGGAAACTCCTGGCTGAAGCAGGTTTTAACCCGGGCGATGCCAGTGTTCTTGGCTCAGTGTGGAGGTGCCGGCCTGGTGAAGGTGTTGACCCCACAGCGTACACAGCATCTGGTTCCTCGCCGTATGCCTTTCCGAAGGGCGATTTCTGCCCTACAGGGAGTTCTGATAAGGAGTTACATTTTCTCCCCATTTCCTCAAATTCCATTTCTTCTGGTGAGTGTTCAGTAACTACTACCCCAGGAAAGACAGGATTCTCAGCCACCAAGAAGAATCCCTTTGAAAGACCATTATTCAATTCCCATTTACAGAAGTCCTTTGTAAGTAGCAACTGGGCTGAAACCCCAAGGACAGAAAAAAGAAACGAGAGCCCTCATTTCCCAGGAAATGTACTCACAAGCACTGCTGTGAAAGATCAGAATAAATATACTGCTTCAATAGATGACTTAGAAAGAGAAATGCGGGCTCCCGATGAGATCGATAATTTTGACATCGAGGACTTAGATGATGACGACGAGTGGGAAAATATAATGCTTAACTTAGCAGCCAGCAAATCGTCCACAGCTGCCTACTATCAACCTGTTAAAGAAGGTCGGCCAGTTAAATCAGTATCAGAAAGAATTTCTCCAGCCAGGACAAACTCTCTTCCAGCGGCATTTACTGCTCAAAATAAAAACGTCTCAGAGTCAATGCAGATTTACCCTGGTAAGTTTAAAGTAAATTGAATGCTTATATTTTATAGGAAAACAAGACTGCTCAAAATTGGAACTGTATGAGAAAAACCATAGCAAGTCATCATTGCCTGAAAACTACATTGTTCCTATGCAAATTTCTGCTGATAATATGAATTACAAATCACAGTTTCAAAAGCAAGTCGCTCTTTTGTCTGTAGCAGCTGTAGTTTTATAAAATGTGTAATTATAACCTATTGTAGTGAGGCTCCAAAGTCATTACAATGTGCTTTGCCTTTAAATTAACATTTTCTTTAGTCCCTAAAGCAATAAAGCTCATGAGGACCAAGTTTTTAATATTTTGGGGGATGTGTGAAAGCAAAGCTGAATTTATTTGCTAAAAATGTAAGTGTATATTTTTAGAATTCTGGGTTAATGGGAACTGATCAATTTTTCAAGTAGAGAAATGTTTTGTGTTTTGAAATATTAAAATATAGGGAAGTCTAAGAAAGATATGAAGAAGTCAAATTTCTTAGGTCAATCAAATGATTCCTTTTGGCCTGAAAGCCTTTAAATTCATTCAACAGATAGTTCCCGTGTGCATGTTTTGCTCTAGACTCTGGGACTAGATAAATAATAGTTCCTGCCCTCTTGGAGCTCCCAATGTAGTGAGGGGAGTTTTTGGAGGAGTGAAATTAGCCTCTGTAAAGGGTGAGGAGAAAAGCCAAAATTAATTTTAAAACCTTACATCAACACTATAAAACTATCACAAAGTGGGTTTTTTTTTAAACTCAAACAAGTTCAGATGGGCAAAGTTCTAT
This sequence comes from Tonatia bakeri, assembly GCA_004024845.1. Lineage (NCBI taxonomy): Eukaryota > Metazoa > Chordata > Mammalia > Chiroptera > Phyllostomidae > Tonatia > Tonatia bakeri. Next base: position 67,948 of record PVIA01007303.1, read on the forward strand.
AAACTACAGCCCTCCCTATTTTTGCTATTAATGACTTAATACCACAGAGGTGGTTCTTATAGTTACGCTGTTGACCTTTAAAACAGCCATTAATGGATTTATTTTTGTATCGTGTTAGAATGTGTCATGCCTGACATTCGCAATTATCTTTGAGACAGTTGAGTGTTGGGAATGGAGCGACTGCCAACGCTGGTGTCTGACCTCCTCTTGTTCCCTGTTAACAGAAACAGGGCAGTCGGGAGGTAGGCAGATTTGGAGAGAGGAGGAGGGGTCCTGTTTTCAAGACTTGTTGCGCTTACGGCGTTGAGAAGCCGTTCAGGTAGAAGTGCCTTGCAGACAGCCGGACGTGCATGTAGGACTGCAGGGGCGCAGACGGTTGGCTCTGAAGGGAGAGACCCAGGCTTTGTGTGTGCACGGGTGATGCTTAAGATCACAGGACTAGGAGAACTCTGAGGAGCCCAGCCCCAAGTGTCTGAAAGACGCCACATTTAAGGGACAGGTGGAGGAAGTGGAACCAAGAAAGCGAATTTAAACACACAGTTGTCTGAAAGGTCCGTCAGATGAGAAGAGGAAGGAGGGGGTGAAGAGCAGTGGCCCAGTGGGTCGGGCATTGATCCGCAAAGAGACAGGTTGCTGGTTCAGTTCCCAGTCAGGGCATGTGCCTGGGCTGTGGGTTCGGTCCCCGTCGAGGCACATACGAGAAGCGACCAATTGATGGCGCTCACATCGATTTTCTCTTCCTCTCTCTCCACCCCTTCCCTTTCTCTAAAAATCAATAAATAAAATATTTTTTTAAACAAAGACTAGTGGTAGTGCTGTAGAAAAGTCAAGGAAAGACTTGAATGTGGCCTTTAGAAAGGCCCAGTGTATGGAAGGGATGCTCGTATAGGAGGACATTCCGGGAATGGTTCAAGACGGAATGTGCGGGGGAAAGGGTGCGCGCTGACGCTGACTCGTGACATTAACGCACTGATTTTTTTTCTTACCATTGATTATTTTCTTAGACCAGTCGGTGCAAAATTTAGCATCCAGAGATGAGAAACACGAGCATTTCCAAAGTCTTGATTTTCCTCATACAAAAGAAATGATGAAGATTTTCCGTAAAAAATTCGGCCTGCATAATTTTAGAACTAATCAGCTAGAGGCGGTCAACGCCGCGCTGCTTGGTGAAGACTGTTTCATCTTAATGCCCACTGGTATGTATTTTTAGATATGAATTGGCAGCAATCCATGGCAGATGTGAAACGAGAGCCCTTTAGTAGAAGTGAAAAGAACGCCGACACAGTGTTTCTGTCGTTTCTGGGCCTCTGAGCCCCCGTGCCACAGGAAGACGGTGTACTACCTCATCGCCTCTCTTCTAGTTGTTGACGTGATAGCATTTATAGCGCTTTAAGATGTTCGCCTCAAAGCTCTTTGTGTCGAACTGATCTAGAATTTCTCTTCGGGAATTTTTCTTTTTTTTTTCCCCCTAGTCTACATTAGTCTGGAACATGAGTAAAAAGGTAGGGCTGGAATAGAAACATGACCATTCCTAGCTGTGCATTCAGTGCAGCCTAGTGTCACATGGCGGTTGAAATCATCAGCTCTGGAGTGGCGGCCGGGGCCTAAAACCCAGCCTTGCCATTTCCTAGCGGTGTGACCTTGAGCAAGGCGCTTCACTCCCTGAGCCCCATGCGTGCAGGGGGGGTGCTCACAAAGTTCCTGCTGCGTGGGGCGTCGTGGGTGTTAAACGCAAAACACTTAGTGCAGCTCTTTCTTGGCCTGTTTTGAAGACATCCAGGACTCTTCATTGTGCTGTGAACGTTTACAACAGCCGTTCGATGGTTTATAGTCATCCGAGTCGGAATAGTGAGTCAGCAGTTAGGGAAGCAGCACAGGAGCTCGGAACTCCCGTGCCTGCGCCCGTGGCCTGCGCCCGTGGCCTGCCTCTGTCCCTCACTCTCCTGGTTGTCGCCTTAAGCAGTTCGCTGTTGCCGTCATTGTTGAATAGTGTTGCCTAGGCATCTGAATTTTTTCAAACTGACTTTAAAATTTAGATGGTGTTGGCTCAATAGTCATTTCCTGTTGCATTAACTTGTTTGCTCTGTGTCGATTCCAAGTCAAGACTCCAGAACGAAGGCAGGGAATGACCCTGGCTAGTATAATGGTCCTTTAGGGTTCCCTGGGGGTGTTTTTAAGTGTCCTTCCACACCATTTCAACCTCTTGACAAATATTTATTCCAAATAGTTTCTTTTAGACCAAAAAATCTATAAACCCCTGATCTAGTACATTTTGTCACGGTGAGGTTCAATGGCATGTCTAAGTCACATAGCATAGTACGTGGTGGAGCAGAGACTAGGATTCAGCTTCCTGCTCTTGCCTTGGCATTTACACACACACACACACACACACACACACACGCACGCACACACACACACCCCAAGTGAAATTCACTTACTACATGTGCGCAAAAGATGGCACGTGGTGTTTTTAAAAAAGTCGAAGTCCTAGACACTGCCCGGCAGGAGTCTCCACCACTAGTAGGCGGACGGAGCTGAAGACGGGCACTAATCACTTCAGTTACCTTTCAGCGTGGACTGCTGGCCTTGCCGTTTTGAACTAGAGTTACACGGAGAGAGTCCACCCACCCTTTCGTCTCAAATTTTTTTTCCTTCATCTTCTGTCAGCGTACACAGATGCAGGTCCACCCTCTTTTCATTCAAAGGAAGATTGGGCACACGACCTCGTTGACAGGGTGCGGGAAACAAGAGCTCTGACATTCCCACCAGAGGTTAACGGCACCAAGACTCTAGACGTGCCCTCTGGGTCGTCAAAGAAACATTAAACCGTGGGCACTGTGGGTTTTAGTGGTCTATATTTTATCACAGTTTAACTCTTTAAAAATGAAATATTATATAAAATAATTGTTTTCATTCTAGTGTGGTAACCAGAGTACCCCTTGTACTGCATTTGCATTTCCCAAGTAGACTTTTGAACAGTTCTGTTGCGTTTAATTTTCCTGCCCTGATTCTTACTTTTGCTATCATATGTACCTACATGGGATGCCCTGAAAGGTAATCTTTACGTACTTTTTGAATTGCCCAAGTATCTTGGCTCATTCAAATGTGGCAAATTGTGGGCATTCATGGGAATATCACTTGATGTCCTATTAATTGATTACCTTAAATATTATATGTGGTTTGCTGTGTAACTTCTGCCTTCCTGCTCTCACACTGGAACCTGACGGGTATTTTTTTGTCATTTCTCTTTCAGGAGGTGGTAAGAGTTTGTGTTACCAGCTCCCCGCCTGTGTGTCTCCAGGGGTCACTATTGTCATTTCTCCCTTGAGGTCACTTATAGTCGATCAAGTCCAAAAGCTGACTTCATTGGATGTAAGTTGAAAGCAAAATACTACCAACTATAATAAAAATACTAATGAAGATATAACTTAAAAATAATACATTTTAATACTGTAGGCTAACTTTTCTATTTATTTATGAACTACAAGAATAAAGTTTCAGGAGTGACGTTAAATTGTATCTTAAGCGCAAGCCTGAAAATTCTGATACAGATAAACATCTGTAGTTCAATCTGATTTTACTCTAGAAGAATGTATTTTGCTGATAGAAACTTTTTTTTTGCTAATACAAAAGGACTTCTTTTTGTCATTACTGCCAGGTCAGTGTAAGTCCTTGGCTTACTCCCTTCACACCTTCAGGCGCGCACACATGTGTGCGTCCACCCACGTGTCCTTGTCCTCCTGGCCGCGGTTGAGAACGTGTGCGAAGGCCTCCCACTAAGTCCTGCATGTCGGGATCACACAGGACTGTTCTTAGGGTGATGAGCCACCAGCGTTCAACAAGACCCCCGTTTGATTTTTGTTGCAAAGAATATCTTAGTGCAGGGCGGGTGGCCGTTGCCCGGCCGTGCGTGACGTTATGGCCCTGTCGTCATCGGTCTTAGGCAGTGAAACCCCAAACACGCGTTCACCTTAAAAACAGTGTAGCTCTACGGTGGGAGTGGATCTCCTAGATGCTGAATTCACATTTGTCTTACTTACAAATGTGAATGCAGAGGAAGTAACGCACAGAGGAAAAACAAAAGGTAAACCATAAGAAGAATATTTTGAACTATAGTTAGTAAAGGTTTTTTTAAATATGTACTGATTGTTTCTTATTTTTATTACATTGAGATTATCTTTCCTTTGACAGATTGGACATACAACTTGTAAAATATTTATAAAAGCTAAGGGTAAAATATAAACTTCAGTCTGATTAATGTATAAAATTTTAATTGTTTACTGCTTTTATGCTTAGATTCCAGCTACATATCTGACAGGCGATAAGACGGACTCAGAAGCTACAAGTATTTACCTCCAATTATCAAAAAAAGACCCAATTATAAAACTTCTCTATGTTACTCCAGAGAAGGTTTGTATATTATTATTTTCAAATGTGATGTTAAGTCTTGTGTTAGAAAACAATTCAGTTCTCCCACCTGAGTAGGGAAAAACCTAGTATTATTCTCCTGTGTTTCTCTCCTTTACTACTCACTTAGAATTCTTCATTCTGATCACCAAAAGTGTGGAGGTTTTTTCCTTACACCAAGCAATTCTTGTGGCACCAGCCTGGGGTCTCGAGTTTGCCTCGATTCGTACCCTGTCTATGCAGAGACAGTGTCAGATCCCACAGGCTAAGGGGCTCCGTCCCACAACTTGGTTCCCACCCCACTTTCGATGCAAATCACCAGTGGGTCCCCAGGTTATCCACAACTTCTGCCGGATTTGACTACAAATTAGAAGTTCCCATGACTCTCTTCTCAGGTTTGATCAATGTGCCATAGACTTCAGAGCAACACTTCAGTGTGCGGTTTATTAAAGAACAGGACAAAGGGATACAGATGAACAGCCAGGTGAAGAGGTACATCGGGTGAGGTCTGAGGCAGTCCTGCACACAGGAGCTTCCGTCCCCGTGGAGTTGGGGGTGCCCCCCTCCTGGGGTGGGCGTGTTTGCCAACCTGGAAGCTGAGCCCCATGCTTTCGGGATTTTCTGGAGGCTACCTCACATAGGTGTGATCAGTTATCAACTCCATTTCTAGCCCCTCCCCGCTGTTGGAGGATGGGGGTGGGGTGAAAGTTCCCCGCTTTCCACCATGGCTCGGTCGTCCTGGTGACCAGCGCCGTGCAGGAGCCCGCCAGGGTCTCCTTGACACAGTCGCAGGTGCTCCAGGCGCCCTTGGCCCTTAGGAGATTCCGGGGCTCCAGGAGCTTGGTGCCAGGGACTAGGAGTGGAAACCATTATATTTTTTCTACTATCGCCTAAAAGCTGGCTAGAATACATACATTTTTAAATTTTGATGCATTTGTGATGTACAGTATAATGCAAAAAATTCCTGTATGACTTTTATCCAGAAGCTCCAAATGGTAACATTTTACTATAATTGCTTTATCATTCTTTCTCTATATTCTTCCCTTAAACATTTGAAAGTTGCAGATATATCTTTTTAATCCCAAGTACTTAGCCATGCATTTCCTAAAAATAAGGAATTCTCTTACCTCAGGAGAATTATCAAAATCAGAAAATGGTCATTGGTACCACACTGTCACTTAGTCTATATACCTGATTTCAGTTTCACTGGTTGTCCTAATGGTGTCCTTTACAACAAAAGAAAATGCATAATCTAGGGATTATGTATTGCATTTAGTCATGTATCTTCAAACAATTTATGTCTTTCATGATTTTGGCAGTTTTGAAGAGAGAAAGCCAGTTATTTTGAGGACTGTCCCTCAGTTTGAGTTTATCTTATGTTTCCTCGCAATTCAAGTTGTTCAGCTTAGCAGGAGAGTCGGGAGTGGCGATGTGTTCTCGGTGCAGCCCCATCAGGGGGCGTTGATGTCCACTTGTTCTGTTGGGTGGTGTCTGCTGATCTCTTCACTGTAAAATCACTTTTTTCTCTTTTTTTAATGTGAATTTTTTTGTGATTTTTCCCTTTGTAATAGTAGGTGTTTTGTTGTCTGAGACTAAATAACCTGTTACTCATCAGACTTTACCTAACAGATGCATCAGCCATCAGTTACTGTTACAGTGGGTGCCAGAGGGCCTTTCTCATTTAGTTTGTATTTTACTGTGACGAAGAGCTTTTCCTCTTACCTGCATATTTATTTGTATTACTATGAAATTGTGGATTTTTAATTTACATAGTGGGCTCTGATCGATTTTTGTTATGTAACTTAATGTTCTGATTGTCCCAGATTTGGCCAGTGGAAGACCTCCATCAAACTGGTCTCTGTGTCCTTTTGACATATCTTTCAAGATGTGGGTGCCAGATGTGGTCATTGATCCTAGGGTGTCACTGTTTCTAGTCCCTGCCATGGACAGAACTACAAAATACATACATACATACAAATATGTGTATATACACAGGCGTATAAATACATGTGCATGTGTGCCCCCCCCCAAGTACGTGTATGCAAGTAACATATCTGTAACCCTGTCCCCAGTGTAAACATGGCCCTCAGGTGTACCATGATCCAGAAAAAAGCTTTAGAACCGCTGACCTGATACGTAATTGTTTGCTAACCGTTCGAAAATGTCTCTGCTATTTTCTGTTACTTCTGCTAATTCTCATCGTAGGTTGGAATAAAAACTAATTTTCTCTGAAGGTTTTAATGCAGCTTCAGTGGTAGTGGAACTTAAAGACGACAGAATCCTTGAGGTGATGTGGTGTTTAAATGTTTAATCCATTTCTGATCTAGGTATGTGCAAGCAACAGACTGATTTCTACTCTGGAGAATCTGTACGACAGGAAGCTCTTGGCACGGTTTGTTATTGACGAAGCTCACTGCGTCAGTCAGGTAAATGCTGTTTTTTATGTCTCGAAATATCGATAAATATATACTATCAACTCTGTATATTTTCAGAATACAAGGGGGGAAACATTGGGTGAATTACTGTGCTATGTCACTGAAGAACAGGTGGTTCGGCGCGCAGTGAGCAGTGTGTGTTTTGTGTAGAGGGGAGACTCAAACAGTCTGAAAAGCAGTGTGTTTTTCCTATCCAGTGGGGACATGATTTCCGTCAAGATTACAAAAGGATGAGCATGCTGCGCCAGAAGTTTCCCTCTGTTCCGGTGATGGCTCTCACCGCCACAGCCAACCCCAGGGTGCAGAAGGACATCCTCACGCAGCTGAAGATCCTCCGACCTCAAGTGTGAGTTGTGGAGAGGCATGAATTTAAAGCCCCGGGGCAGTGGGTCTCAGAGGGCTGCACGTGATAACCTCCTACGGAGCTTTACACATCCCGATGCCCAGGTTGTGCCTGGTGCCAGTTAGGTCAGAATTTGGGGCTGGGAGTCAATATGTTTTTAAACGATTCCAATATGCGGCAAAATTTGGAAACCAGGGCCCAGGGCTTTTCTTCCCTAACTGAAATGAAAACTTTCTCCTGGTACCTATTTTGTAAGTAGGGGTGAAGTGCATGCTGTCCCTGTTAGACCTGGGGTCACCTCAGTAATACGTTCACTTTTATTTGTCTAACTGTGATTCCCGCCCCTCTTAGAGTGCATACCATGGCATGAACCCGTGACCCCGCTCTGTCCTTTCTCCCTGAGGTCCCAGTGACTTCCGGAATGTTGAAAACAGCCCAGAAACTATGTATAACAGCATTTTTACTCCGTTTCCATCTCAACAGCAGAGGGCTTCTTGTTGGCACCAAATCCGTAATTGTTCAATAATAAAAACTACAGCAGAAACATATCCCACGTATATAGGCTGCACTGGGTCATTTTGTACCTCTGCACGAGCTTGTGGACACAGGCGCATTCTCTGATGGGTTTGTTCACTCAGCACGTAATAGCTGTTGTGTACAAAGGTTAAAATATTCTTTCTTTCCAATCTGTTAATGGTGCTTTGAGTTTGAGGAATGCCTGAAGGAATAATGATTAAAATATTGGGGTGGTTTTTACAAGCACACCTTTCTGTTCATCTGGAAGTAAAGAGAACGCGCTGGCTCTGTGAACACCGTAATCAGTAGAAACGGTAACAGCCTCTCTCGGCGGGTCTCCAAAAGAGCTGCAAGTGCTGCGCGGAGGACCTGGGGGTCCCAGAGAAAGGCAGCTACAGAGAGGCCTTTGCAGACCAAAGTGGCATTCTTGGTTTGTGATTACTAAAGAGTGTGTGTGTGTGTGATCACAGAACCTAGCATGGAATGTTTTCATCTCCCTTGCAGAGGGGTGTTTGTATAAAATGGGGGGGGGTATACTTTGGTTCCATAATTGATAAACATCACACATACTTAAGGTGTCATATTTTAGGTGTTAGTGAATAACCTGCATGCTAGAAATTTGCTTCTACAAATACAACATCGGCCTATGAAAGCTTCTCTTTTTTTAATAGGCAATGTTTTTCGTGTTTTTTCCATCAATGCCAGAAGCAATCTTCTTTTCTTTTAGATGAGTAAGGTTAGTTTGCCAAATGCCCATAGTTAAAAGAAAATTATATAAGTTCAATTTACCTTTTGGATAACTCTTTGTAAGTACAGAATTTGTCATTTTTGGTTGAGTGAATGTTGCACATATATATTTGGAGGCAGACACCTTTAATATCTTTCCCTAGTGGTGTGGGGAAGGGATCTGCTTGCTAAAGCAATAGATTATCCATTTCCTGAGTGCAGCATGTGGCGCCCTGTGCATAATTGGCACTAGGTAAGAATGAATAAATGAAACATATGGAGGAGTTTTGGTAAATGTGGGTAAAATGTGGAAATTTGGGCAAGTCTTTAATATATTTGGCACTTCTATATTTGGGAAGGTTTAAATTCCTAAGTGGAAGTGAAAATTTTAACAAACACTTTTCTGGTACATTTTTTTCTTGATCCTCTCTCCTGCCGACAAGCCCCTGGTTTGGACTGAGTTTGCCCAGTGCGGGTGTGCCGTGGGCCTGGAGAAGCCAGGTGTCTGCAGGGTTGGAGCCTCAGCCCACTGCTCCTCTCCTGATGCTGGTCTGTGGTATTATTCTTCCTTTTGAGAAATACAAGGTGGATAATAAAATAGACTTTATTCCTTTTCCTTAGCATTTTAAAATATGAACTGGGAAAATGAGACAGACATATGGACAGTTAACGTAACAATAATAAGCCCTGGCTGGTGCAGGTTGCATGCTGGCCTGCAAGCAGAAAGGTCACCAGTTCAGTTCCGGGTCAGGGCACATGCCTGGGTTGCAGGCCAGGTCCCCAGTTGGGGGCATGCAAGAGGCAACCAGTCAGTCTGTCTCTCACATATCAGTGTTTCTGTCCCCCCTCCCTCCTCCTCTCTCTAAAACAAATAAAATTTTAAGAAAACAAAAGACAACATTAAAAACATGTACTTGCATGTAGGATAACTCAGAAAAGTAAAGTGAGTGGATGGAATCTACTGTATGATGAAAATGTTATAAGCATTTATTGCCATCAATAAGAAATTAACTTGTTTTTTAAAAATCCAAATATTTGCACTGTCCACAGAAATTTAACAGGTTTATTTATAGTTGTTACGAAGTCGAGCTGCTGAAACTTGTTCACTGAAACGTTTTGATTCGCATTAATGTTCTAGGTTCCTGCATTTACACTAAAAAAAATCAAAAATGAAAATGGAAAAACTGTTAATACCTGATTTCTGTGCCCTGTTTTCCACTTGCAATCATATGCTTAGGTACCTTTTGACCCCATGAAAAAAAAAATCTAATGTTCAGCACTACCAGTAACAGAAAGAAGAGAAATTCTTTTTTCACATGAAATGTTTCTTATCACAGTGGATTCTTAAGCATGTTCTCCATGCACACGGTGTGCTAGCTGGATGTCTTTCGACATAATTGTTAGACATTTGGCACGGATAGGTTGGTGTCTTCAAAAACGCCAACCTGCTAGGCCTCACTGGCCTTCCGCAAAGTGCCAGTAGCAGCACTCTGGAATCACAGATGCGTTTTGAAGTCTTCAGCAATGTCTGGCACCAGACACTGGAAGGGAAGTTTGCAAATCACAAATTCAGTGGACTTTCCCCAAGGGCCACAATGCCAGGCCTGTAACAATAAGGCTTCCTCACGCTTCCAGTAGAGGGCGCTCTCTCCAGTGTGGCTTTGGTGGCCAGTTGCTTCCATGGTGCTGTGCGGGCCCTCCGCTCTGCAGGAGCCTGGTGTAGAGACCTGTCTCCTCACCCCTGCCCACCCCCAGCCCGTCTTCTTCCACAGGAGCTCAGCAAACCAGAGACTGCACTGGCCAGAGGGCAATGGCGGCGTGGCAGTGGCCTCGAACACAATTCAAGTATATTTTTAAACCAATTCTTAAGCGTAAATTTTGACCGGAAATGTGTAACTTCGCGGAGATAGGACTTTTTTTTTTTTTTTTTCAATTAGTTTATATATCTACAAATGAAATCAGTCGGCTCAGATTTCTTTTATAGATGTAAGCACTGCGAAACATTGCTCACATAAACATGGAGATGGGGATGGAGAGCATTTTATTGTAGTAATAACACTCAATTATTTGAATTCCTTCTGACGCCTATGCCAGAATTACATAATGATCTGTCCTGAAATTTATTTTTAATGATATTTCAGCTGAAAACTCAATGAGGTCCTCCAAATTTTGTTGAAAGCAAAGAATTATAAACCATCTGACTGGCAAAATAAGTCAGATCATTAGTTACTCACTTTTTCTGGGAAATATACCCTTTAAAAATGCATCACCAAGACTTAACCAGTGACCATTAAATATTCTTGTCACCTTTCCACAGAAGGGAACCTTGTATCCCATATATTCAGAAGAGTCGGGGAATCAGAACACTTTAAGTTTCAATATACCTCTCCTGATGTATTTTTGACATGTTTTTTATTGTGATACGCCTTTAAATTACAGTTTGGTAAAGACTTGGTGGCTGCTGGTTAGCACTTTCAGATAATGGGACATGACTGCTGTATTACCTGATTGGGGGCCCAGTTTTCGTTGCACACCAATCAGCCAAGTCAGACTCATTTTCTTACATACAAAAAAAATTCTGACAGTTTTTCAGTTCACATAAACTAGCACATATCCTCATGGCAAGTGTTTCACTTCCAAAAGCAACAAGAGGCACAGATTTGGTTCCATTTCCTTAAACATCACTTGGGATGACGTGAGTTTGACACCCGGACCTGGTGATATTCCCGATTTCTGATGGCCTCATCCACATTCCCTTAATGAAACACAGTGGAGTCCAACGCTTCTTTTCAAAAACAAAGTCTCAAGATGTAATTGACACACCATAAAATCCACCCGTGTAAAGGTTAGAGTTTAGCGGGTGGGTTTTTTTTACTTTTATTTTTATTTTTTTATTTTCACAGAGTCGTGCAACCATCCCCCAGTGTGGAGGCATTCGAATCTTAGGGATCCGTTCATCAGTTGATGGCAGCTGTCCCTAACTAGAATGTGTGGTAATTCTAAACATACCACTTTCCAGCAGGCCAAGCGAGATTTGTTCTATGTAATAAACTCTGAGAGGCTTCTCGTTTTCATTTTAACAAATTGTGGGAATGCTGCTTTTAGTCAGTGGCCCATCTGCCGCAGTTTTAGCAGTCCATTTGCTGTAGAGATGCTTGTTTTGGTTTTAATTGGATCTGAGATCCACAACTTGATGTCCTAATATCATGTCATTTTATTATTTTTAGTCAAAGTAATTTGCCTGAATAAAGTAGTAAACATTTCAAAGTTTTCCTCAATTATGTCACAAATCAAAAAACGTTCAGATTTTTATGTCAAATGTTTTAACATACCAGTTTTGGGGGTTTTTTTGCGATGTAATTCACATACCATACAATTCACCTATTTGAAGTGTACTGTGCAGTGGTTTGTAGTGCAGTCAGCTGGACAGCCGTCACCACGGTCCGTTTTAGGACGTTTTCCTTGTCCTGCTGAAACACCCACAGCCAAGGCGTGGCCGGTGTATCTCAGTGGACTGAGTTTGGGCTGCGAACCAAAGGATCACCGGTTCAATTCCCAGTCCGGGCATGTGCTTGGGTTGCGGGCCAGGTCCCCAGTAGGGGTGTGTGAGAGACAACCACACACTGATGTTTCTCTCCCTCTCTTTCTCCCTCCCTTTCCTTCCTCTAAAAATAAATAAGTAAAATCTTTTTAAAAAACCACCCATATCCATTGGTAGTCACTCCCCCTCTTCGCTCACACTCGCCACAGGACACAGGCAACCACTGATCTGCCCTCTGTCTTTAGATTCGCCTGCTGTGCAGCACCTTTTATAAATAGAATCGTCGGACAGGTTGTCTTTTGTACTGGCTTCTTTTACTTAGCGTAACGTTTTCAGAGTTTATTGTTGAATAGTATCAACAATACTGTTGCATGAGTATGGCCCGTTTCATTTATTCACTGGTGAGTACTGGGGTTGTTCACCTTTTCTGGCTATTTTGGGTAATGCTGCTGTGAACATTCATGTACGAGTCTTCATTCGGAGCTTTGTTGTCATTTCTCGTGGGTCCAGACCCAGAAGTGGGATTGGTAGGGGTGCGGCGACTCTGCTTTTGACCTTCTGCAGAACCGCCAGACTGTTTTCCAGAGTAGCTGCGCTGTTTTGTGTTCCCACCGGCATGACTGTTGTCTTGTCTTTTTTTGCTGAGACTACTTTTATTTTTATTTCTTAACGTGTGAAGCATTGTTCTGAAATGAAAGTGTGGTGTAGAATATAGGAAAGGGCAACAAGGCCATTCTTGCGTAGAGCGGTTTCAGCTTTCCTGTTGGTAGGGAGACTCAACACCAATCCAGCTTAAGTCCGAATGAACTCAAATAAGTTTTGAGATTATATATGTCATTTGTATTCCTGAGCAATTCTTTTTATGCCGTAATCGTGTCAGGACTGCAGCCCATCCCCTTTGCTGTGGCAGTGATTGTAAGTTTCGACGTAAGAAACATTCAGACGGACAGAGAATCGTTGTGAGTGTGTTTGAGTCAAACTGACAACAATGGCCAGGAAGCAGAATCTCAGCAGAAAGAAATGCTCGGGACAGTGGCAGTTGAACATCTTATTTTCTACATGACAGTCAAAGGAGGAGATATGGGGGATTACAGGAAATCCGTTGGAAACGGTGAGGGAGGCAGGAGAAAAGCAAAGTGGGGAAATCTCTGGGGTTGGATAAAAAGTAGAACGGAGAGACACACACTTCTCTTACATTGGCGGGGACTCCGCAGTTAACAGTGCAGGTTTACTGCACGCAGAGATGGTTTGCGGAGAACAAGACCACAGTGAGGGGCGGGGCGCTGGTGGTCTCTGCTCCGGAGGGAGATTGTGCTTGGAGGGGCCTGGAGAAAGGAAATAATCTTGACATCCTAAAGGCATGCTATCTTGGGTGCAAACAAACAACAGACAGGCTCAGTTAAGGCAAAGATCGACCTTCGGTAGGGAAAGATACCAGCCCAGGACAGGGCGACCCACCGTGAACTGCTTTTAGTCAGTAGGTTTTCATTTCAGACCGTCTCTGTGGTCGCTTCGGGCCTCTGCGTTTGAAAGGCTGCCATGCAGGCCTCCCCTGAGTTGTCAGGTTGGTGTGTGGCCCCTTCTCTTCCACATGAGCAGTGACCCGAGAATGATCAAAACAGTCCATGGGTTTATCGGTCTTTTATCTGCTGTCTTTTGGGCCGCAATCTGCTACACCTTCTTCAGCCATTCCAAGCACTAAAAGACGGTTCCAAGTGTTCTGTATAAGTGATATCAGAGGAGGGATGGTTTTAAAGTGTTGTTAGACTGTCGTCTCAAAAGGCTCAGAGCACGGCATTCTGTGCCAGTCGCTGGGGGGAAGGAAGGCATGTCATCCAGTGAAAATCACCTTCTCTCCCAGGACCCTGCTCAGTACGCCTGAAACCAGAACCTCCCATTAAAGCCCGAAATCCTTCCTTCCTGATGTTGTACCCTACCCTGAACGGAAGTACGTGAAACACTGAAAAACGTGAAGTCCTACCAAGGGTTTCTGGTTCTTCGATTAAAGAAAGTTTCACCTCCACCCACACCCATACCCACACTGTGCAGTTTTTTTGGTTTGGTGTCCTGGAGGTTTTTACACCCGGCACAGTGCACAGTAGTAATGTTCAGAATGGGTCAAAAGTAGGGTTTGTTTTTAGAAAGTGGGGGGACAGTTGTAAAAGGGAAAATGGGACAGGAGTAACCAACAGGATGTCTTGACTAGAAGAGCATTTGTAGGTCAGTCTTGTAGCAGAAAGTGTGTGTAAAAATGGAGGGTGTGGAAATTGATCCCTTCAAAACTGTTGTTGCTCCTGTGCTTTCAGAAAGCCCTAGTGACCCCCTAGGGGCATTCATTGTAAGCTTCTGTGAAAGGAAGTTGGGCTGTGGTTTAAGGACTAAGCTGGAGGCAGAAGTTGGGACTCCTGGGCACTATTTAAAGACAGAGGAAGAGGAGTTCAAGAAGTCAGAGAGAAAGGGAACATGAACTGTGAGAGCTAATAGGTTTTCAGTAAGGATAGCCAACCTCGGGGCCTGACGGAGAAGTCAGAGAGGGTGGGGTCTGAAAAAAGACCCCGGCTAAGACCAAGCCCGGGGGTGGGGGAAGGTTACCGCGGCCTCAGCTCGCAAGGCATTGGCTAGTCCTAAAACCAAGCACATTCATCCCACCAATGGCTACAGAGCCTGGGCTAATCTGGATTTCGATGCCAAGATGAAAGCCAGTGGTTTGCAGTCCCCACGCTTCCTCCCTCTGCTCTCCACGCCCTGTAACAGCAGCGCCTCGCTGTCCATCCGGGCACGGGAGGTCTCTGTGCTCTGAGTCCAGCTTGTTCTTTCTGCAGAGATGGTGGGGCCTGGAGCAGTGGAGGGTCCCTCCAGGGCCAAGGATCCAGTCACAGTTCTGTCCTTTCTTTAGTTTTAAAAGCTTTGAGAAAACAGTTTTGGTAGAATGGTAATGGGGAAAGCAAGAATGGCGGCGCCGAGAACAAATGGGGTATGTGGTTAGTCGGCTGGGAGCGTACGTGTCTTCTGAGAAACTTGTCACTGGAGGGAAAGAACGGAGGGGTCGGTGTTCCGTCACGTGAGCTCAGGTGACAGTATTCATTTTCACACAGCCTGATAATTAGGTGTGCACTGTGGAACATTAGCATTTAACTTTTGAGGGTGGCTAAAATTGTATTTTCTCATAACAAAATCTTATCTTTGGGACTTCTTTTAGGTTTACCATGAGCTTTAACAGACATAATCTGAAATATTGTGTGTTACCAAAAAAGCCTAAAAAGGTGGCCTACGACTGCTTAGAGTGGATCCGAAAGCATCACCCATGTGAGTACAGCCCTGTGATGAATCATGTCTGGAAGATGAATGTCTTTCTCGCACTACAATAGAATATATACAATTGCACATTGAACGTTTCTCATTATGATAGCACCGACTTGCTATTCATAGAGCAGACTATCACAGCTCTCAGTTCTGGGTATTGTAAAATCCCATTTGGTTTGATAACAATAAACCATAACAAAAAATATTGAGTGCTCCCTGCCACCGCCCGGTGATGCATCCCATGGCCCTAGCACCTCTCTAGCTGATGTCACCCTGCGCCTCAGGCCCCGTTTTAGTGCGCCCTCTCAGGTGCGTCTGCCTTGGAGCCGTGTTTGCCAAAATGGGATTCTGAAATCCACGGTGGTTTTCCGTGTAATCCACTTTTCAACAGAGAGTTTTTCTGTTATGCATGTTTATTTCATTTTTTAAAACTTGGTATACAAATTGGTGTGCACAAATCGAACAGTGCCGCGGAGACAGACCGTGAAGAAGCCGGTCATTTCCCTCTCCAGGCAGTTCATGCAAATAGCTCGGTAGGTGTGCACGTCTCTGCCTCCGGCTCTGCCACAGAAAGATGACTTCTTAATACCTTTTATTTTCTGACTTTAAAAACAACATAAACAAAACAAAAAATATAATACATGTTCGCTGAAGAACATTTAGAAAGCAGCCAAAGACAAAGCTCACCTTAAAGCAAGTCATTGCTACTGTTTTGGTTTATTTTCTTCCAGTAATTTTTGTTTGCATTTTCCTCTTCATTAGCATACTATGTATATGCTGCATTTCTACCCTTACTTCACCTGTTTTATCTCTGGAGCATTTTCCCATGTCTTTTTAAACACTTAGAAAATACTTGACAATTATACTGTATTTTATTTCATAATTTCCTGTCTTGTTTAGCCCCCTAATGTCGGTCATTAAAATTTTTCCAATTCTAAAAATTCAAATAAAACTTTTTGCTTAAGTCCTTGTACTACTTTATTTTCTAGATTAGTCTTCTAGAAGGAAACTGAGTCAAAAGGCAGAGGCGTTGCCATATGCCTTCTACAGAGTTAGTGTGAGCGTGCCCTCCCCTTCCACAGCCAACGTGGCATGAAGCCCAGGGCTTGTCTGGGTTGTCTGAGGGGTGTGCAGGGGCAGAGTTCAAGGTCAAACCTCACAGTTTTCAGTGCTCGTCAGTTCCTTGCTTGGATTTTTCTGCCTGTGTGATCTTCCTCCGCTGTAAGAAAACTACACAGGTCTACTCATGTTTCATAGATTTCAGAGAATGTGATGTGAATTTTGTTGCTATTTGTGTTACATACAAGTCCTCACTTCTTGACAGATGACTCGGGGATAATTTACTGCCTCTCCAGGCGGGAATGTGACACGATGGCTGACACACTGCAGAAGCACGGCCTCGCCGCCCTCGCCTATCACGCCGGGCTCAGCGACGCCGCCCGGGATGAGGTGCAGCACAAGTGGATCAATCAGGACGGCTGCCAGGTGACCGAGTTTAAGGCGCACGCACGCGTCCAGTAGCTCCCATAGGACCCCATGGGACGTGAGCATAGTTGCATGTGCAGATGAAAGTTGTTTTCACTGGAAGTAGTGAACATCAAAATAAGACTGGAATGGAAAAACATGTTTTGTGTTGTTTTTTAACATTTTTTTAAAGATTTTATTTATTTTTAGAGAGGGAAGGGAGGGAGAAAGAGAGAGAGAGAGAAACATCAGTGTGCGGTTGCTGGGGGCCGTGGCCTGCAACCCAGGCATGTGCCCTGACTGGGAATCTAACCTGCGATGCTTTGGTTCGCAGCCCGCACTCAATCCACTGAGCTACGCCAGCCAGGGCAAAAAACATGTTTTTTTAAGACTTCTAAAATTGCTTTTTCTCTCTTAAATAAAAACAATCTTTAATGGAGATATAATTCACAAACCATAAAATTCACCCTTTCACAGTTTATAAGTCAGTGCCCTGACCAGTGTGGCTCAGTGGGTTAGTGCTGACCTGCAAACAGAAAGGTCGTTGGGGGGGGGGGGGGGG